>JASKGO010000495.1:0-35888 GCA_030556065.1 Holobus sp. GC000080
AATAAATCGCAATCAGTCAGCCGCCGCAATTTATAACAGTTTGAGTTCGAGCATGGACATTTCGCTGGGAGAGAACCACAGTTTACTGGAGGAAGCGAAGCGCGACCTGCAGAATCAAATCCAACAGCGATCGCGGAAGGAATCGGAAATGGACCCGGACATGAGTTGCAGCAGTAGCGAGTACGACTCCGACAGCGAAGAAAAGGAGAGCCAGCGGAATCTCAACGACGAACTCTACTCTCTGACCAACGACATCGATATGAAGCAGAAACTCATCGACGAGTTGGAGTTATTCCAAAGACGTATGCACGCAATGCGACAGAGTTACGAAGACAAGCTTATGCAATTACAGGCCCGCATCAAGAACACCCAAGAGGAACGCGATAAGATCCTGCATTCGTATTCCGGACAAAGCGAGTCCGGCGATAAGTTGAAGAGGGTCAAAGATGACTATACGAAGAAGCTGAGCGAAATGCAGAAGGAAATGAAGCGCCTGCAGGATGTCCAGAAGGAGCACGCCCGTTTGGCGCGCGCCCAAAGCAATCAAGAGAACAAACTGAGGGCCTACAAAGCTGAACTAGTGGAAATGAAGCGAGCCAAGGTTAAGCTGATTCAAAAAATGAAGGAAGAGTCGGCGCGTCATAAGGAATCGGAGGCGAAGCGGCTCCGAGAAATCGCGCAGCTGAAGAAAGAGGGCCGCAAGAATGCCAATATCATTAGAAGCATGGAAACCGAGTGCCGGAATAAGGATCAGGTACTGAAGCGCAAACAGGAAGAAGTGTTAAGTTTACGTCGATCGCAACGGAATCATCTCAGCATGAAAGCTTCGGGTCGTTTGAAAACCAAACCCTTCGTGGAAAAGCACGCCAAACAGAAGTGGTTGAAGGTTGAAAAGTCAATCAACAATATCACGATCAGTAAGAGCGGCATTGTGCAGCAGGAGTTGCGCATGGAGAACTTCTTGAAGAGGCGCGAAACGCTCGGCAAGGAACTGGACAAACTTCAAGACAGTCGCAAACAAATGAGCGACAGGAATGAAGACACCAGGGACATTGACAACAACATCGAAGTGACTAAGGATAATATTAAGTACCTGCAGGACGCGATCAGCGAAACGCAGAACGACGTGATCCAAATCGAGGAAACGCAAGACATTAACGAGGCGGCCGATATAAAGCAAATCGTCGACTCCATAAACGACCTGCAGGAGGCCAAGTATTTAATGCACAAGCTCTTCAGCATGACTCTGAGTCAAAGTCATGCGGTGGCTCATCGTGACGCGAAATTAAAGGAATGTGATACGATCATAAGCGAGGTAAGTTCGGAAGCAGCAGCGCCTTTCGCTGTTGACCCTTTGCTTGCTTCTTGTGTTTCGACATTGTTTTTTAAACTGTTAACTCACTTTTCAGTTGGAGAGAGAAAATACATTGAGGTCGCAGCTATTAGAACATGTGCTTCAAAGACCTTCTTATTCCAATAAAGACCTTACTACCAGTGTGTCAAGCAATGCAAACGATACAAGTTCCACCTATTCCAGTAGATCTGGGTCTCCCATGCAATCCCCGTATGCCACAAAAAAAATTACAAACCATTCCCCTCAGTGGAATAATGCAAGTATCATTTTTAGATCAAACTCAATGGAGACTCTAAACACCAATAATAACAAAACAAAAATCAGGCGAAGGACTGCAAAACCAGACGAACTTTTGTACGGCATGGCTGATTAAAACAAAAAACAAACAAAAAAACAAAAAAGCGACCATTGGTACACTTCAACCACCAAAAAAAAAATACAAAGATGACCACTAGCCATTAAATTTTCATCCCATCGTTACTACTCCCGCTGGCCTTTTAATGCTTACGACTAATGCGTTTTCGAGTTTTCAACATTTTCTTTTTCTTCTTTCTTTTTCTGTTTCCCTAATCAGCAGCTTCGTGACGAAGCTAAGCTCTCTCTAATGGAAGGTTCATTTTTCAGGTGCAGTTTTGGAACAATATTCTTCTAGATTCCTTTAATTATTGTCGGATCCATAGGATCCCCGACTTTCAATTCATGTTATTTTATAAACTGATGTTCGTTAAATTATATATAGTATTATTGTTTTTAATTGTATTGAGCGATTTGTCATTACCTTTCTGTTCGTAATTATTTATTAAACCTAACATGACAATTGTTTAGGAAAACATATTATATTAATCAAAAAAATATGCGTCTAATTTTTTTCCCAGTTACTTTTTTTTATTTATTTCTTAATAATATGCCGCCGGAGTGTGTAAGCTAATTCAAATACCTCCACTGAAAGTATTTTATAGGAGCTGGAATGATTAACAGATCAGCCAGTATCAGTTTAAAAGACATTTTTATTTTACAAATTTCATATTCTACAATATTTCATTATACAGAATTATTTTGTCTGATTAACATACTACGTGGTAATTTATTGCAATTTTTTAGCACTTAGATTATTTAAAAAAGCTTAATTATTATTATTTCTATACAGTTTTCCAGTATTGGCGCATCCGTAAAAAAAATGGAATGTATAATTTGGCGGACTTATTCTACACTTACACAACATATAGAAATAAAATCTTTGTACAATAAGATCAGTACTTATAATAGTTTAACACCATTCGAGGGATGGATCATGAACAACGAATTTCCAACATAGAAATTAAATGTTTGGTCCGTGCTTTATATTATTATTGTAATAACAATGTTTTGAATCGATATCGCATGTGCATTGATTTCTTTTTAATTAATTTTAATCCTTAGTTTAATTTGTTCAATACATAAAGAGTTGATTATAAAAATTAATCTAGATTCCTATTTAAAAAATTATAACAACTAATACACGCACAATGGCTGCACAGTTAAAGCATACAAACAGAAATTACAAATTACATTAAAATATAGTTAGCTCTCTATTTATAAATCTATATAATATAAGTATATCACAATCAGATTGAATTAATTCGAATTAATTTCCAAAAAACGTTAATACTTTAAATACTCATTGTTATTTTTTCGCAACATAACTAAAACTTATGTCGCAATTGAGCTAGATTTTCTTTCTACTATTTATGTTCAAATTTACATTAGATATATGTATCGAATTTGATAATTTCATTATATACAAATTTCGTCGGTTTTTCGCTCAGTGACAGTCGAGCCATACTGGATTCAATATTTCGAACCTAACAACGCATTTACGAAGTATAATCACAGAGAATTTTTCATAATAGCTAAGCTTTAATTGTTTCGCACCCGCGATTCTTAAAAAAAATTACCTCAACTGTCACGAGAAGCAATTAGAAATTTTAAAACTTCAGTACTACCTTTTTAACGTTTCGTGTACTCTTTCGCGTGAAATGTTTCATTTTCGCGCTCGCTTGAATCTTTAGAGATATGTTTTCTTGATCTTCTGCAGCGTACCATCACTGGCCACATTGACATCTTTGCTAGCGTCCAAATTGTCCTTTTTCGGCTGCGGAGTCGCATTGATCACTGGAACATTCAAATTAACCGATTTATTCGGCTTCGGAGATAAAAAACTGCTCTGGTTAATTCTGAAACAGACCGTTGGATTGTTAAATTCGTCGCAAATAAATATCGATTTGTAAACTTACCCTTCGAGTCTGTTATGTTGCTCTATACAGGGCGCATTGGGAAATTGCGTTGGGGGGTGAAAGCGCCGGGAAAAAATATACCCGCAAATGAAGCCCACCAAAAGGCACATAATGGAGGCGCAAACAACAAACATTTGTACAGTTTCTGCGGTGTAAATCACTATTTTACGCTTAACAGCACAATTCACATTGTCTATGTCGTTTTCGCACTCGTCCAGTTCTTGCGTCGTCTGCAAAACGGGATGCGCATTGTTGCCCTCCTCCTTAATTTCGTTATCAATATCATTTCTAATGATTATCTTAGGCGAGATTCTTGTGGCATCTGCAGAAAAGATTTTTTTTCATAAATGTTGGTTGTTTAAAGTTCGATTAATTAAAGTTAAGTACCGTTCGTGGAGTCGGGGCATTTCACGTCTTGTCCTCGGACCACATCCTGGATTAAGGCGCGTCTTATGGTGGATACGGAATCCAAAATGACGCAGGCATCTGACTTGGTATCCCAAGCGCAGTGTGGGTCCTGCAGTTGCACGCAATCTCTGCAAAGCAAGCATTCAATTTATTCGAATCCGTTTTCGAGGCTCGGCCGTTGATGGTTTCGTGCATATAATTACCTGCAGCTTTTCATTTGGGTGCAGTGAGCAATTTTGGCCAATCTGGCTTCGTCGCGACCGACAACGATAACGTTGCCGTAACCCGGTGCGATCTTGATCTGCTTAACGGAAGCGGCATTAGGCAAGATAACGTTTTCCGATATGACGACCGCCTTGGCCGTATCGTTTTTGGACGGTATGTTGACCACTTTGAGAACTTTTCCGTTATCCGTGCCCACGTACAGTACGTCGAAGACGTCATCGTTCACAGTCTGCACCTGTGCATCGACCGCTATGGCTGTGAATCGGTATTGCAGACTGACTCGTATCAGGATGGGCTTGCCGAACATGGCTGGAACGGCATTTTCCATCAGAGAATGCGTCTTCACGAAGTTGACATTGTTTTCAGGAAGGATCCGACTGTCGCGCACGCACTGACCTGGTCTCGGGTCTTTCGGTACCTTTAAGAAAAAATAACAATCGTCAGTGATTAGCGCGCAACTAGAAAAGAGATTGCGAGCGCTACTTTTTCCTCGGGCATCGGCAACCAATTGGAATTGATTCCATCCTGATGCTTGAAGTCACCGTCGAAAGCGGCCAAGATGTCTCGCATGTTGTACACGCAAATTGCCGAGCCGCCGATGGCGTTGCTGGGAGTCGTGAGCGTTCCGTAAATTACCCGCGACGCCAGGTCGTCGTTGTATCTGCCTTCGACGATGTCGCTCGTGGATTCTGCAGAATAGATCAGTATTTAAGTGGTAACTAGTAACTAATTACTAGCCGAAGGGAAACACTAACGTATTTCGTCGAAGTAGAAAGGATATTGGCCGGGCACCGAGCAGTTCAGTCTTGCTTTCAGAAACGATGTCCAGCGATTTCTGAATTGGTGTGGCCCACCTTTATCATCCTTGCACACTCGGGCTACACGCGAATATATCACCTGGAACAAGCGATGCGTCATGCAATCAAACGGTTAACACGGCCTTTCTTGTGTTCAGAGTACACACCTTTCCGCAATTAATATATTCGACGGCGGTTTCGCGGAAGAAGAAGAAGATGTAGTCGCCGTATGGTACCGAGCTCACAAAATTCGGCGCTGAAATAAATTGTTAGGTTTCGCATAAACTTTCCCTCTTACGAGTATATAACAACAACATCTAATTAATTCCTTTTTAACTTTGTTTTTCTTTGTTGGTAAATACTAAATATGTTTTATATTTTTTAAAGAATTTGATAAAAATTAAAAGTCCATTATGTAAAATTAAACTTTACTTACCATTTAACTGCTTGAGATCGGAAAGTTCGGTTCTTTGCGGCGCACGGTAAATCAGAGGATCGCCGCCGGAAAAATCGGCCACCGTTGCGGAATACAACTGACCATTGCTATAAACAGCGGTACTGTTATGTTCCGGGTTGTAAGGGCACACTCCGATGCCGTCATCTTCCCGTTCCACTTTGTACTTGCCCTTCTGTAACGAAACAACAGCATCGCATTTAAAATTTCTCTCCTTTCAATTAATTTTCATCGCGTAAGAAAGTTGCAACGAACCTCGTCCACCGAATAAGAACGACATTGCGGTTTAAACGAGTTGGTTCCGCAGACGAGTATGCTTCCAGACGTGGTGGGCACCAGTATACGGATATAATTCTGACAATCCTCTTCCGCCTTTTTGCCTTTGAGGATGCAGAGCTGAGTGTGCGCTTCCGTCGACTTCCAGTCGAAGCGTGACTCCTTGCGCTCGACGAAATCGAACACGCTCAGATTGTAGACGGTGTTCCTCGCGCCCAGCAAGATCGAATTTTCGTCCTGCTGCAGGACGATGAAGTGGTCCGGGTAGGTGGAATTGCCCGTGAATTTATAAGTTTTCAGCTGGCCGATGTCGCTGACCACTTTGGACGTCGTATCCGGAAGCCATGCGAAGCAGGAGCCGACCACCAGGGCGATCGCGAGTATCTCCAATTTGAATGCAAAGCCAAAGCAGTTCGTTGGTATCCTTGTACCATGATGCATCGACATCTTTTTCAGATTATATGTTGAACGTGCTCGAAGATGAACACGTCGATTCGATAATTAGAATCTCGAAAGGTGCATCATAAATCTGTAAGCGAGAAACAGACTATGTGAATCAAGCATAAATATTAATAGAACGCGTTGCACATCCGGAAATTGTAAGAATTTATTTATATCACGGTGAATGTTAGTTTGAATACTAAATCTAGAGCAGTTTTCATTATTAAATTACAAAAATAGTTGACTATGTTGTTTAAATAAACAGCAAATGGCACTTCCAGAGCAAAAGTATTGTTCCGTAAGCAGTCCGATGGACGCGGGTGCATAGCGAGTCGTTTGCCGAACTTATGGGAAACAGCAATCCATTTGGTTCGATCTTTCAATAAAGATTAATGAGGCTCATTAAAAATACAAATTTGATCTTTCGCAAGTACATGTATGCGTAAATCAATTTAGAAATTTACAAATTTATGCAAACAATGTATTCATTCTTTTTCGATGCAGCTACTTCTTTTATATTTTCAACGTGATGGGCATTAATTTACAATGAATTTCAATGATAAATCGTTGCTTGCCATTAAAAACCAATAAATGATGCTTGGGACTTGTTTGGACTAATTAATGACAAAATTCTAATGCGGTATTACATAATTTACCTACACGCACATTATGCTGGTATTTTTACTGTAGCACACACGGATTGTGCAACTTTCTCTTTGACCTCTTCGCTCATTATTCTAAATCGGCAATTTCAAATCGATAAACACCAACGATGGTATAATGCAACCACATGTTGTGGAGATTTTCTCCGCTTACGCGACAATATAGTGAAATTTCCCTGAGATCCACCATTAGCTCCTGCTTTGGCTTTCGTTTATTTTCAGATGGGATAGATTTACCTGGCAGGTAAAGACTAGGATTTTTTATGATAAGTTTAGAAGTCATAAATTTAAATGGTGCGTAGTGGCAGCCAGCAGGTGGAACACGAACAAAACGTCGATGCCCAAAGAAGTGGACGAGAAAAAAAAAAACAGATGCATTCATTCAATTATAATCTCAGGGAAAGGCATACAGATACCCGGGGTCCTAATTTTTAACTCCCTGGGAAAAAAGAATAAAAATCAGATTTCCTGTGACTTTTAATGCTTTTGTTCGGATTAGACTGATGGGATGTCTGTAATAACTATAATAATCTACAAAACAGTAAATTTGGTCTAGAAATGGCGAAACAATTGATCCATTAAAAATTAATATAATTTTTTTAACAATTTAGCACATTAACCTTGATGGTAATGGCCAGTACGTGCACCAACCCAACGTACTCTGCTTTTACTTCTTTCGTGACAAAGAATAACAACCTTTTCGTTGACTGGATATACGATCGAGATAGAAAAAAAGGAACACAAAATAATAAAACTCGTCCAGCAAGCTTTGTACAGCTAAATGACATGGGCAATTTAATGGCCTTCGATATTTATTAGTTTAAATTACCTTATTTTACTTTGCGCGTTTCTTGCATATACTCTAAGTGTACATAAGCCTTGTAAATAACTATAAAACGTAAATGCTTCCCTTGAGGGAAAGTTTCAATTTTTCTTCGCAGTATATAGTTAATAAGACGAAATGCCATAGCAATTTGCTAAAGGAGAGAGAAAAGGTTGATGACAGATTAACAACAAAAGAACACAACGAGTGCCTCCAACACAATCGTCCCACCCACAATATAAAAAAAATTGAACCATGTCTTCGAAATAATAGGAGACGTCATAACGTTGATTGTTATTTCAACAAAATACAGTTTTTAAGGACTTGCAAGAGCAGCGACATATTTAATTAACGCAAACATTTTCGGGCAGTGAACTGTGACCGGTGACCAATAGTGGTAATTGGGTCTGAACGTATGCATTTATTTAAAATTGCGTTCGCAATGAAAACACAGTTGCAATCAAATATTATCTTACATAACTGATGATTACTCACATAGGTGCATAATAGACCGATAATAATAAAGCACATCGCAAATACCAGAGAATCACGTAATGAGGAATTTTTACAATTGCGATCGCTTTTTTCATTACTGGAATCCATCACTCAATCAATCGGTCAAAGTTGTACAAAATTTCCATACGAAACGCCAACTCAAAAAAGAACAAAAAAAAACCGTTGACTAATGTCGGTGAACTTTCTTTTGAGAGATCATTAGGATGTGAATAATTAAAAAATAATTTATATATTATAGTCTAATAAATCGATTTGAACTATGACCCAATTGAACAACTTTCTCGAAAGCTTTCTTTTGTCAATTAAGAAGACAAAAAGTTTTATAAATAGTTGATTCCTTATAAGAAACACAACTGGGATTCATTTACAATTTACTGTGCCCACAATTAGGAATTTGATTTTTTTTTGCAGAAATTACGACCTATTTTGTTGTTATATTTAAATAATACATAACTATAATAATGCTAGGTAAGTTTTTATTATAAAAATCAACAAAATATAATATATATTATGTTTTAGCGAAATAGATGGCAAATTCTTCTGTGAGCAGTCCGCGTGGCGAGCTGGTATTGCAGAACCGAAAGCGTACATTAAAAAATCATCGGACATCGATATGCATCTAAACCAAGGAATAAATTAACAAAAAAGAGACCTAAAAATCGGGAAGCGGCAATCAATCTGAGGGTTTCATTAAGAATTAAAGACGGTCATTAAAATACAAGACCCGCATAATATTAAATTAGCTTTGTAAAAGAAATTTGAAGCAATGCAAGTCATAAACTTGATATTCATTTTAGCTGCGGTGTGTAGAACATTTTTCATCAGCTTTTCATGTCCACCGTGAAAACTCTCGTATTATTTCGAATAAAATAACAGAAATAATTAATTTAAAAAAGCAGAATGTTGTTTTATTTATGAATGAAAGCAAACCATTAAAATGTGGCGTTCGAAAAATGCTTCTGAAATCATCTAACATTATTTCCTGCTGTTGCGGAATTTTTTTAATTTGTTATTGCATAACTGGCATTATCAATGCACGAGAGCCTGTTTAAAATTGATTAAAAGAGGGAAAAAGTGGAAACGATAGTTGCATGCATATGTATACGCCTATAATCTGCATTATTTATGCGATTGAACGATGAACGATGAATTAAAATCTCCGGAGTCGAGATATTAGAAAGACGGCTTGCCATCCTACGCAGAGCAGCAACACCGTCAGCTAATACACATATTGAAATTGAATCACTTGTTCCTACTTATACAATCTGTGCACTCGGTGAGTACGTACAGGATACGTTTATTACATCTATAAGTTATATACACATGTATTCATTGTGTACTTATTATTCTACTACTTCTTCTGCGTCCCTTGACGAGACTGGCCTTACAGCTAGAGCGCTAATGTGATAATATATATGCAAAAACGCTCACTTCGGTTTTATTATTGCGCGGCACCGCAGACTCTGATCGTTTTTCCACCGCATCCCATGTAACTGGTCTCCTGCCCATCAATTAAATGCAGCGTACGAAAGCATTTAGAACAATGAGCAGATGAAAAGCGTGTCTTGATAGGTTCATAAAGTTGTACAGTTAAATGAAAAATCATGTTTTCATCATTTCCACATAATCATTATTTGCGAAATGCGAACGTTTATTTGTTATAAATAAGTTGTCATTTTGTTTAATTAAAAAGACACTTCTTAAACAATTTTCACTGGTTTCTTCATTGACAGTGAAAAGATGTGGTATCATATTCCTCAAGTAGTATTAATTATACAATAATTAAGTAATTAAATAAGCAGGAAAAGTTAAAGTTTAAATTGCATGTGCCTTATTTCAAATGATAATTCTTTCGATTTGATTGGCTCGCGGCCTATTTAAAAATTTAAAATTTTGTCGAATACTCGACTCTTCGGCTCGGCTCCAATTCCAAAAAGAAAAGTCGGTTTGTCGCCGCTACATCAAGACGATATTTATATCACAGTAAAACACCAGTTCAAACTTAACATGATGGCGGTTTCGGAACGATTCAGCCACGGGGGCGAAGATAGAGGGCAAAAAAATATTTGAGCAAAAAGGAGATGTTCCGTAAGCAGTCCAGTGCACGGTGGTATACCCCGACACTAAAACGCGCGCCGCGTGCAGGGTGCAGTGCGCGGTCATGTACCTTTCATCAAGTGCAATTCGCTGTTATTAATTAAAACATTAACGTTAATTGAAGCTGCAATGCATCTAGTGTGATTCACTGTGTTTTTAGCTAGTAGTTTGGGACTAGGAAGACATAAGAAGGTAAGATGCCTCTGAGTGTTTTGCATTTAACATCTCCGATTGCTGCATAACCTAGCGTTAGTCGTTGAGCTGCATGCATGCGGTATTCAGATAATTTTTTTTTCAAGTAAATCAGTTACGATCTACAATCGTTTTTCAAATCGTATGATGTAGTTTTTAGTATGTACAACTGTAAGCAAAGACAGCGATGATAAGGAGCACTCTTACGTCATAAAATAAAATATTTTTATAAGATTTGCGCATTTCTCTCTATGAACATTATTTATGCATTATTGAACTTGATGCGGTAAGAACGTAGACCTGGAAGTCCGACGAGATGCGTTTTGCGGCCGCAAAAACGTAGATGCAGCGACCGAAAGAAACAATAGGAATCCCATCGTATCGGGATACCTGTTGCATTTCGGAGTGAAACTGTAAGCCGGAAGCGCAACCACAATGCAGTGCTCTCATCGTCGTCTCTATCATTACTTATGCGAATAATCCATTCATGAGTGTCATAGTACCTACTGTTTTACCGCTTTTATGAGAATGAGCATCTATGTTTATCCACAGTTGTTTTCTTTTTTTCTTCTCTCTTAACTTCAAAGCAAAGAAAACACAAACAACTAACTTGTTCGACAAACATGATGAAAGAAGCGCTAAAAGACAAATGTTGCAATAGCCGATAGAAGCACAGTTATGAAAAATTGTTCATCTTGAAACCTCGTGAATAATTAATCGGTTTTTTTTCTGGCTGTAAATTGCTGCCAGTATATATCTTACAGTGCGTAGATGAAACCGCTTTCATTGGCCACCACGAATACAGTAAATTTAATTGCCAATCATGGCGTTTTGTTAATTACTTGACGGCTATTAAGAAAGCCGTGATATACGTTGATCATTTGCGACTTCCTGACGTTAGCGAGTTTCTTGCGTTTGTTGAAATGCATCGGCCGCAACGATATAGCAATGAATTTCAGATAAATCGAATTTCTCTTCTTGCATTTTCTCCTAGCATACTGCTGACTGAATCGCAAATACGAGTAGTAGAATTTCTAGCCGTGTTTCTTTCTAGTACTGTAAGTGCTACGGTTCACCACAGGCACCGGAAGTTACATATCAAAATGTGTATTATTTCCTCTGGACGAAAAAATATTTCTATAGGCCACTTTTTTAATTCTGGCCTGAAATCCTAAGGCTGTTCCCATTAAAGTGAAATGTATTATCCTACATATGCGATTTTACGTATGAATACAAGGAGAAATCTTGGAGATAACAATAATTCTGTCATTAAATGTGAGTACATGGTGTTTTGTAATCGTCAGACCATTTCTTGATATATGTAGAACGAAAACAGCGATGAGAGGTATCTTAATGCTCGCGGTACGCAATTGAAATTGGCAAATCGGCTGCATGTAATTACGCTTGCACACAAGTATCCGTTGCGTTTTGCACAAATGGCATTTCCGTGGATATAGTCGCAGGCAGATTATATAAATGGAAATTCGGGTGCCGCAACTTTATTTGAACGTCAGTGAAAATCGGGTCAACAATGGAAAATGCGGTGAGACCAGTGAAACATTTCGTATGCCGGCTTCTAAATTCTAATGTCCGCCGACATTTCCAATGGCCGATGCCGAAGATATTACGAAATTCGGTTTCGAGCGAAATAGAGCGAATTATCTGAAAATGGCAGTCGCAGTCTGCACGTGGTGTTTAGTTAAATGTCAGATCGAGAAGAATGATATACTTCAGGAGCGCGACTCTCATTCAGGAACGATTCAGGGACAAAGAACTGTTAAGCAGCTACGACTCTTCATGAGGTAATTGGCGAACGGTTACAATTATGTGCAGCGGCACTCTGTATGCTCGTGACAATTATTATTTTTGTGAACATGTCTCTCGGAATATTTCTATTATATACACAGTCGACGGGAATGACCGCCGAGCAAAGGCAGAACATAAGGATGTTGCCCATTAGACTCAGCGGACTCTTCTTGACGGTGCGGTTTTATTGTCTGACATATCCGCTCTTACAGCTTATAATGTACTCCTCCATATTTCTTATTCAATTTAAACCGCGAAAAGTCTGCTTCGTATTACCTTCAGTCCTTAGGGTGGCGGTAAACGATTTGAAATTACGATTAGAAGAAAATTCGATGTTCCGTAAGCAGTCCGTTGTGCGATCAGGACGGTATAAAAGAATAAAATAAGCAGAAGCTCCTGCCCTTTTTCAAATGATTAAAGAAACGTTAATGAATTCCGGACGGAGCGTTTGTTAACCGATTTCTGTACAAGTGCGTATACCTATATATACGCGAAAAAGGTTAAAATAATTATTATCGCTTTTACTTATTTATTTATGTGCCGTAATTGATGCACAAGACCTTGCTGGCAACGAGCAGAACCCAATGTTTTCCACATATTTCATTAAGTGGAATTGTTGGTTTGCTGTGATGTTTGTTGCGTTGTTATTCCGTTGCTGTTGCTGTTGCGAGGATTTCCACATACGTTCGCACATACGAGTAGGGAGCGGAATACATGCACACGTAAAAGGAGACAGCGACACGTGCATCCATGCATTTTCCTTTATTTCTGCAAAGTGAGCACGTTCCAAGCAAAGTGTCACAAACACAGAAGCTGTAATAAATTAACGTGGCATCTAATTTTATCGTTGAAATCTCGCAATGTTGTTGCCGTGTTGCGCGCTCTTGCTTCTGATTTCCTAGGTTGTTCAGTATGCGCACGCTTTGATATTATAGTTTTGCCTTTGCTCTTGCGTTTCTCCTTGCTCCAAAGAACGAAACTTTCGATGGTTACATTCTGAGAGCAAAGCGGCCTGCAACGAAAATCACAACCGACAATTTGCCCGATATATACGAACAACAATCGAAATTAATGCGCAACGAATTGTCCGTTGGGCAATCTCCGACTCGAGATTTGTTATGGTCATTAAAGTCGTTATGCCGTTCCGTACGTTCAAAATGAGCGGTTCATAAATGGAGCACCTTAGCGAAAATTTCCTTCGCAAATCTCTTGCACACAGCATATATTAAACGTACGTATTACGCAACGATCCTAACGACTGCTGCGATAGTCCTTTTGTTTTTCGACTATTCGAGAATATATTTCTATTATTATCTGCCTAACCGATCTTTAATGAAACTCCTAATGTACTTTTTTCATATTTAAAGTTTTGCGAAATCGGTATGCAAGTCTAATTGACGTGTAATGCTTTTATAAAAGACATTATTTCTTTCTAATTGCAATTGCTGCGGCCCGCTTTTCCAAGCAATCGAAATCAATTGTTTTCGGTTAATAAAAGCCGACATGCTGCCAGTGTGCCATCCTTAATGTTATCTCACGATTAATTAAACATCAGATCAGTCAAAATGATACGGGGAGAAGCGATCTGGAAGACACAGAAATAGCAGTTTACGAATTCATAGCGTCTTTTTTTCGAAGCAATGAACTAGGTTTAGTAGAAGCGTTACCAACGTATGTGCAAGTTACCAACCATTCATTCTTTGTATGTCGGCGGTTAACCGCTCAAGGTTTTACTTTCAAAATCTTAAGAGTGAACTCTCGAGCAGCACAGCCCACCAATCATGGTCACATTGCTCTACAAGTCTATGAGATTATAGGCGAGAAATGGTCGGCTTGTGTAATCAGAGTGATAATATAACAAGAAACTTGTCACTCAATGCAGTTTACATATCGAATCGACGAATTCGTTTATAGGAAGTAGGAAATCAGATATTATAACAACATTATAAGTGCACTTAGATTATTGTCTATTGAAATGGAAACAGGAAGTAATAGGATGAGTTTTGCAGCGGCGACGTACATTTTTCGATTCCTCAATTTGGAGGCTGGGTATGGGAAAATTAGGCAAACAGCGATGGCCGTAAGATAATTAGATTATTCGAATGATTAATATTGTACCGCGAAGTCGTGAAATCATTAATTTAGGTGAATCATTTTAAGAGATTTCGCTCGTTCGCTCGAGATCTACAAATTCCGCCTTCAAATGAAGCATCAGTTTTTCGCAAAAGAGCATCATCGCAAGGAAAAAATGATTCAGCCCCAGATCACAGATCAGAAACTGCACATTGTTGTATATCTATACATGTAAATCGCAGTAATAATAGACTACAAATACATCGCATAGCATTGAATCAAAAACAATTACGCCACGGAAACATTCCATTTTAGAACGCGCAATCGCCATTATTGTGACCCTAAAGGTATTTTGTGTAATTTCGCAATGCGCAATGAATTATTGAAGTTTTCGAGCGAAAGAAAATCGCCGAAGCAATGAGCGATGCATGCCGAAAACTGGCCGTGCCACGGTCACACTTTTATGCCTTTCAGCGACCTGTTGTTGCGCGCGAAAGCCGTTGCTGGCAAATAGTTTAATTGAAAAAATTGCTTTGGAAACAACCAAACAAACAAAGAGCTGCTGCTGCTGACGCGTTACAAGAGAGTATAGTCATTAAGTACACGACATCGGTGATCCCTTAAGGCGTTTCAGTGTTTAGAAAACAAGTGAAAACTAAGTCACTGCGCTCCGCTTTGGGTGCGGTTGCCGGAGTAATTATTAAATCGTTCAGATGCAACTCTATAGGTACATGTAGATATATTTATTTACGTTATTCGAGCGGCGTACATTGTGCGAGAAATTATAGAAAACTATTAAAAACTTATTTGAGCGCTCTAATCGATTGTCGCTTTTTCGAAATGACCGTTATAATTTTTATGCTTTCAAAGTTTCGAACAAAGACTGTAAAGCGTTCGTACCCTAATTACAAAACACACGGTCTTTAAACTATTGTCGATTCGCATTAAACGTTTTGATCGTATAAAGTATAAAGGAACAAAAAAAGATCGGTTGGCTAAATTAAGTAACCATTAATCAACAACAGTTATTAGTCAATGTACAAAACCTTTACAGGTAATTCCGATTAGTAAGAGGTATTAAAGTTAAAAGGTCAGACAGTTGTCTACATTGTCATGGAGCGATTAACAATCGAATCTTGGAATCGCTTTGGCCAAATTTCAATATTCCGACTGTCGGGTGTAGTTAGTAATTAGCGTGGACCAAGTGTAATAATAACTAGTTCATGCAGAATTAAAGATCTCATTTTACAGCGCGCCTCATATATAATTACGTACTTCTTTTTGGCTTGTTTGTGCGTCGACTTTGCATGCAAGAAAATATGCAATAAAAGAAAATTGGCAAATATGCAGTTGCCTTATATGGTCAGATAGGATGATCTATAAACTTGTACTACTGGTTGTTAGTTGGTACTTCAACGCGAAAGTTCGCTCAAATAAAATGTCAACCCATATCTGCGAAATGTATAGCAGCAGAGCAAACGACGTCTGATCTCTTGGTCTCGCATCTCGACGGAAAAAATAAGAATAAACTGAAATATACAAACTCCGATCTGTACCAACTGATCTCCCCCGTTTAATAAGAAACACGTTCGATAAATCGCAATCAACAACAAGTGAAGTCCTGCGCGGGATTTAGTAATTGCAATAAGCCTGTATCGTTTTTTTTTCTTTTTTCCTTTAAGCAAATATCAACGAAGTAAATATGAAAGTGGACTGGAACTTCTTTACGGTCAACTGCATGATTTTTTTCGGAATTTATAGCGTTCAAATTTAATTTGCCCATTTTTTCCGCACATCAATTACTATATAATTTGCAGGCACTTTCTCTCCCTTCTTTTCGTACCCTCTAAGATTAGAGCAGCCAAAGAAGTTCGATGTAATTTAAACTTGCCCACATCTTATGTATCGATGCGCGCAGCTAGCAGCCCTTAAGTTGAAGGGCTTTTCGAGAACTCGAGACCCGTAGCCACCCGAGCCATCCACAGATGTTGGACATCTGCATTTTCTTATTGTAAATTTGATATTCCTACGGGCATCGGAACCCCATTACTTTAAATACAATACCCCGCCACTCAATAACGATCTTACGAGTTGTTTCGTTTTTCAGCATTTCTAACTACTGCAGCCAGCAACCAATGAACTGTTTAATTCATAGGGCAAAATGTATATTGTACCGAACGCAGTTTTAAGAAAATTATCTCTCGAGCAAACACCCACGCAGTAATTATTTATCTTCTTAAATGCTACTGTACTTGTGTATCCCGCAATAGAACTGCACATTTCTGCTCGTGACTACCCGTTACTTAACCAATTACGAATTTATTTTATTTATTATTCAATCGCCGCTGTGCGGAGCGCACTTATTTCGAGCGGGCCGGGCCGGTGCCGCAGCAGTGGGCGATTTTTGAAACAACGCAAATTGTCAGTTGTTCATCGGATTGAAATATACTTGTGCAATTGCAATTTGTTGTTGCAATATAACTTGCAAGAAACAATGTATTGAAATTATGGATTTATCTTAAATTCCAAATTTACGACATAATGAAGCCTCGGCGGGGGCAATGGGGGACGCCGAAAGCGCATCGCTTGAAAAAATGCATCGATGGCGCGAATGCAACTGAGAGAACTGCATGACAAATTTACCGGTACATTTGTTATTTTTATCCCGGGTCAATGGAGGACGTTAAGTATACACGAGCTGTAGACACTTCGAATTTACTGTTAGGAGATTTAAATGCGCGTTCTGCCGCTGCGTGTCGGCTGCACTTTTTTACCCGTACGAATACCATCTAATAATATAATAATAATATTGATGCGTAGCACAAGATCCTTCTTGCGCCGCACTCTTTCAGTGCACTTTTCCTCTTCGTTTTATGATTATATTACTGGTAGGCAGTGGTAGATTATACATACGTACGGTGTTTTTCTTGCGCACATTCGAGGTTATTGCACTTGTGCCGCCACTAGTTTCGTTCTCTCGTAATAAGCAACAACAAATTAAGCCGCCGCCTTTGGAAGTGTAACTGTCACATGACGTACGCACAACGCGATGGCAAAACTTTTCGAATCGTCACAACTATAATGCGGTAATTGCGGAGGCAATTAAAAACGGAGCGTTCGAGGGCACCGGCAAAAACTGATGGCAGATCTAAATGAATGAAATGAAAATAAGCCGTATAGCGGACCTGTATAGGAAACCGGAACCCTGTGCTTAAAGCTTTATCATCAACGGCGGGGTCGAGCCCCAAGTGAGCCCTGCCGACTAAACAAATATGCAGGGGTTAAATATACCGTAGGGGAACGATTTCGCTTTCAAACAAAAGCTTTTCACTATTGAAGCGCATGAAACGGACGGACATTGAGCGCAAAACCGTATAGTTAAATATTAATGGATCCGTTTTCTGAATATGGGCGTACAAGTGAAGTTTGTTTCCACTAACGCATAGATAACATTAGCTGAAGTAGCAGCAGCAGCAGATAAAAGATGCGGCGCAGAAGAGGTTGCGGTCGCTCCATTTCCATTTCGAATTGGCACGCGGTGCGCGCAATTTGCAGAAACTTGGGTGCAGCAATGAGTTACATATTAATCGGGTCAGATAAGAGCACAGCACTCGTGTGCGTTTAAAAATGCAAGTGTCCCGAGGCCGTTCATTTATCAGCCTGCATGTAATGCGTATAAATTCGCATATGTAAATGCAGTTATTAGTTAGTCATTAGTAGCAGGCGCATTTGCATACTGATCGCGGTGGTTGTTTTTAATGTCGTTTGGTACATTTATCTGTATACATTATACACATATACAGCATACCAAACGTATAATGCGAATCAAAGAAGAAAAAAAGAAAAGTTATTGATTTATCCCATTTGGAAAATCTGTCATCAATAACGCCTCTGCTGAAGTTGCGGACGGATCCGAGTTTCCTTTTTTTTAATGGTTTTTCATATGGCAGAAAGGGATTTGCCACCGCTTCGTTGTTGTTGTTGGTTGTTCTTCAGATGGGTATACAAAGAGGGCCTGGGGATCTACACGATACGTATCGCAGTCGCTTCCAACGTGCATACATATAGGTACCGTCATCTCGAAACGTTTAGCTGCAGGTCGGAAAAAAAGCGATCGTCTTTGCGGTCCGACAAAGTGCGATTACACTCACGCACGCTCTTTTCCTGTAATGCATAATGCTTCTAAGTCGCAATCAGGTAATACTCGGGGGTTTCAATCTGCAGCCCACAGCTCGGAGCGCTGGCCATAGAGGCGAAGAGGCGAAGAGGCGATTCCTTCGTTCTTTCGGCCGCGGCACCGATCGCTCAGCAGTATATGCTGGTATCGTGTCCTTAAATCTATTGAAATCGATTAAAAGCGTATGGACGATGAGACGAGTTACGTAATCCCGCATATGCACTTCTAATTATGGTTTATCGCTTTGCATACGAAGCGGCCGCTTCTTGGCGCAAACAAATGATGTCATATGCGTTAGATTAAGAGTGGTAGAGTTGACCGCGACAACTGTGCAACCTGTTTTGTCTTTTCGCAGGCACAATAAACCGTTTTACACCTATCAATCAAAAGACGTGTGAATAAATTAAGGCAGAGCAGAGCAAGTCTTCGGCAATATATTAATAATTACGAAACCGTTATTAGGCGCGCGAGAAGCAAACGTAACAGTAGGTTCGCTTATATGCATACAACAACGTCAAGAGATTCGGATTAAATACATCCATCTACACACACACACACACACAAACACACATGCTTTTTAGTTCTAGTTGCTGCGAGTGTGTTCAGCTTTAGTCCGTATGTGAAAATGAGAAACGCGGAAAAGTGGAACAACGCATGACTCTGCGTTATACCGAGGGAACATTAAAACGGTCCTTGCAGTTAAATTGACACGATATGAAAGTTTTCAAAACAATGCTCTTTGTATTAGAACGCACCGCGGTATACATGTATTCTGTACGTAGAGAAGAACAAATTGCTTTGTCACTGGTAATTTGCGCCGTTCCAGATCAATCATTGCTCTCTGGATGTGGAAATCGATTATAAATCCGAAAATAAGCGCTCTTATTTTATTATTAGCCGAAACGTCGACGGGGACCGATGCCAAGTTAAATAAAGCCAGTCTGGAAATCCGTCTGCGGAAGCCTGATGCCCGTCCGTCGTTTCTTTTTCGCGCCGCGCGGGTCAAGATCTCGTAAAAAAAGCGACACTGTTTGCGGGCGTGGGCAGGACAGTTTTTCTTATTATGTTATATCGTAAATAAGAAAGGAAATGAAGCGAAGAAAGGTTTAGTCGATTGATTTGCATGTGTGTGTGTGTGTGTCTATATATATATATATATATCAGAGAAATGTCAATGCAGCTTAAGTTTATGCAAAACCGTTGATTGAATAACATTTTGTGTAGAGATGCGACACATAAGAGGGCCTGATGGACCTTATGGACCGCAACCGACAGCGGTGTTACATATTCTTATAAGTAGAATATATACTAGAATATAGATACAGATAAAATGGCCTTTTCTAATGTCACAATTCAACACTTGTTCCGCAGTTACACCTTGTTTAAGTTTATCCTACGCCGAACACCTACCCACATTTCGCATTACTAGAATTATACAATTCAAGCAACTTTTACTGTATATGGGAATGGCAAAGCGGGTAAGTTATATGGGTCTTCTTCGGTCAGCCCTGTTCCCCATTTCATTCCATTACGCCATAGTCGATGGTGTATAGCGCATAATATGTACGGTAATTGCAAAGCGAATGAGGATGGGACAGAAATTGGCCGGCAGCGAATCTTGTTACATCACGATCTGCACCATAGATTGGTTCAATAGTTTCAAACATTCGAACTCACCATTTCGTCATCCCGAGACGATAAATTATTACGATGCACATATTTTAATGTACATTATAATACGTCGACTTCATCCCTTGTTAGTTTTCGATTTATAACTACCGTCACTTGATTTTTTTTGTTTTTTTGTTTTTCCCTTGAAAAATCAGCTGAAGATGGTGCGAACTGACAGTACTCGTGATTCAATATTGACTGTCGTCAAGATAAAGTCGATCAATAATCTTATATAAAGTTTATTTACAAAAATTAAGTCTAAATAAAACTTGAAAAAAATTGCTGAGTAAAGTTTTTTGCAGGTTTCAAATAATTGCATTGCTGTGAAGACAGCTAGCTGGAAACGAAAAATTTGCATCAGCAAAAAAGTGTCATAGCCGTTACACAATCGTGCTAATGTTATACAGTTACAGTCAGCGATGTTATTAAAGAGTTAATAATGTTTGCGCTAATGTTCTTTTTTTGTTTTTAATAATCAGTTCTCTTTGTGAGTTCATTAAAATTTCGGTCTAGCGAACAAGCCTGGTTTCGATCCAGACAGAAATAGTTCTCACTGCGGGGATCAAATTCTTTGACTATTCATACTTGTTATATAACGAGCGAAATCCAAGAAGTGTAAAATTAAGAAGCCGCATACATAAACTTTATTATGACCGGTGCTCATTAAGTGTTTACAAAATTAGGTCCACTTTACACAGGAAAAAAATAATTGAAAAATCAACTTGAAGACGTTTGAATGGCCAGTGCCATTAGCATGGTTAGTATATTTTTAGCGCGGCACTCGTCGAAGGTCCATTTTTGTGGGTTTCAATTAACGAATGACTTGTGTTTATTTGATTTTCGGAAAAAATAAATAAATAAGCACTCGAGAGTACTACGGATTTTCGTGGCGGATGATGCTACAAGAAGTGATGAATTGTCGAAACACACTAACTGCTTAAGATATGTAGCATCGACGTTTTTTGTTCGTTTCTTTCCATTTGTTTCTATTCGTTTCAAACAATAAGTAAAGTAAAAAATTAAACAAAGCAATGGCTGATTTCATGGTTAACTTTGCGTACTTTTTTTCGCTCGCAAAGAACGTTAGGAATCGGAAGAATATGCCCAGTAAACCAAATGATATATTCTTCGCGCCTTTTGTGATCGCATAGATATTTCGTTTCTTACTCTCTTACTGTGCTAATACCCTCTAATTGGTTAGATATATTTTTAGATTTGTTCATAACTTACACGTACGCTTCATTATATATTTATTTTATAGCCGCTCTTTCGCATGCATGTCGAATCGTCCAATTTATTCGATACTACAAATTACCGAATATTTTTTTATGTGGCACAATTAGTAATGTTTTGCGGTTGGTAAGACGCGCAAAAAATGTGCGTAAATAAGTAGGAAACAAATAATATACGAAACGTGCTTTCGCATTCAGTCAGTTACAAAGGTTGCGTGGACTTTTGAAAAAAAGCCTGGATTTACGTGTATCTTTACCTGAACAATCTCTTCAGCAGTCGCTTAGTTGCATAAGGCTTATGTTTTCTTTGTAAGCGAAAAACGGGTGCGTACAATGCCTTTAAACTTAAAAAAAGTTTCAAACGTTTGATCGCACGTACATGCGTCTAAGGTTGAATTAAAATAAAATTACAGCTATAACAGGATAACTCCAGGCAAATTGGTACACAGTGCGTCAATTATGAACAGTCGAAATTACACTTGATAAATTAAATTAAGGCAATTGAAAGTCGGCTCAGTGTGCTGAGCTTGTACTGAAAAGAACAGCGATTTTTTTACTTAGAACGCGCACGTTTCTGTTACTGCTTTTTTTGCATTAACATTTAATTTGAAAGACCCGCAAATATCTCTGTGTACAAAGAAAATTCATAAAGCGAAGGTTTTCGCTTACCTATGTAGATTGAAAAGATCAAATGACGCTTGGCGTTCTCGGAGATAGCTCTCAACAGCGATGCGGACTGTACAATGCCAAAGATGTAAACTTCATCACCGTTTCGAGCGAGCTCGTGTGGTTGTGCATAATAGCTAGGGCGAAATATCCGTTCGGTAGCACAAAATTTTCGCACCAGTGTTCGCCGATTGTTAATGCATAAAGTCTCGAAGGAAAACCGAAGAGCACCGGAGAGAAAAGTCGAATGGCGGACAGAAAGGCACTTAAGTCGGAACGCGCGCAATCGTATGTCTCAACTTCAGCGCCAACAGTTTGAAACTGACATTGGCTGCCCGCTTGTGTTGTGTTGTTGTCCAACAACTCTCCTAGCTCCAAGCCAACGTTCAGAACTCCGTGGCTTCGGCTGAGATCGTATAGTATAGTAAACTTTCACATGTGGATACGCGCCACTACTGTTAACGACCATCCGAAGAGGAGGAGGACCTTTCGGACAAGAAGCTACCTGGCAAAGAACGCATTGTACGTTGTACCTGACTGAATCATTACCTACAGCGAGAATCGAGATTTAAAGACTCTTCTTCTTCGATGCACAGCACACATAAAAAGCTTCGAAATATCCGTGCTTTTGAAATTTTACTGCAGCTTTCCTATCCCCTAGTTCGAAAGCTCAAAAAATCTGTCCGTTTGCGAAGCAATTAATTGTATTTAGTACTGCTTCGAAACAAACTTGTTTGTCGAGCAAAAATTTCTTCAATTACTTTTCCAACTATGAACTATTTAAATTTCTGAACCAGTAGTACTCATGGGAAACTTTTCGAAAAGTTTTCAAAAGAGCGCTATAGATGTCTGCGATGATTGATTTTAATAAACCATGCGTTTAAAAATAAAGGAGTAAACGAGTCAAGTGCCAAGTTTATGTTTATGGTAACGAAAATAGCCTCGGCGATTGTAAACGATTGTGCCGTGAAAGAAGAAGCGATCGCAACAAGAGCTTCTTCGGAAAAGCCGATAAAACTATTAAAGGTATAGGAAAGCTTTGCTTGAAAAGCGAAGAAAAATTCAATAATAAATTTGTCTCGTGTAAATCAGTGTTCTGTATCAGTAATTACGGATCGCCACACTCTTTTCGAAAGAGATTAGATCTCGTTGCTGTTGACCAGAGGTGAAGAGATCGGACCGCGATGCAAATCCTCTTCTACGCGTATGTATACTGTACCTGTACCTATATGCATACCGTATCTTCATATAAATTCTTTAATGCCACTTAAACGGTGATCATTTATTTCTCAATTTCATCGGTCTGTATATTTCATTGCAAATACCACTGCTGCTGATCCAATTGCCCGCCGGTACTTGTTTTTTGTTTGCATTGCAGCAAATTATTGTAAAGCAATATTAAAAATTCAACATGGAAAATTATCTCGACAACTCAAGAACTCGCAGTGTATTCAAATTAATTCCAATTTTCGCAACGTTTTCGATGAGAAATTTCGACGTCAAAGCGACAGTATTTTCAGGGGTCCCGTAAAGTTCAAAGAGCACGCCACTAATAAAATCGCTTTCGTTATTTGCGCAATTGTTTACTGTTTTAGACAACAGCGAAAAAGAAGCGCATCATCCGAATATATTTATTTAATTATATAAGGACGCGGAGGATCCATTCGATTCGATTCATCGTCGCGACAGATTTATGACCGTTTTTTACCCACTTCGTTGATTTTATTTATCTTAATAAGCGCATAACCCTTTTTGCCAAAATAAAAGCGTGCCGAATTGCCAAATGACGTGGTGGGCCGTGCACTAAAGACGCGTCGTTTCGAGGAACGACGACGCGCAAGGACTTCGAGCGGTTTTGCAATCGTTTCGGGATGCGCATCAATTAATGGTGTTTTCGAAAAGAAAAAAAAAAACAGAAGAAACAATTTATTCAAATGGACAAATGTTGGGCAATTTATGGCGGCTTACTCAATATCTATCTCTGTATATGCTTCAGAATGTCATTCTTTAAGCCCGTGGTTTATTGCTGACCATTAGCAGTCAGCAGTCGTAAAATCAAATTGCTGTACAGGATGTTCGAGAAACGGTCGCACGCTGAACGCTAATTGTCAGCTCGAGCGCAAAACAAAAATTATTATCTTTTACATTTTATCAATAAGCCATAAATCACAACGATTTTCCATTGATTTCGCCAAGGCTCGACACATAAATTGTAAGTGTATGTACGTAATATAATATAATATATAAGCCGAATCACAGTCTTGCCTTTTTTTCTCATATACTATATATACATACATATAGTATGCATGTACATAATATATAATTGCAATATTTTAATTACGTAACGCGGAACGAACGCATCGCTTAAAACCGATGTACATTCTCAATCTGATCTAACGGTACCGAATGTATGTAGAAGAGAATATAAGTAAATGCACATACATTTGCCTCTCTCGTACCTACTTCACTGCAATCTATTCAAAGTGTGCATGCATATACGGGGTGTCCCGGAAAATAGTAAAGATAAATTTCCCACGTAATTTCCTATATCCACCTCGGCACTGGGTCGCCCCGTACATTGCATCTATGAACTATAAGCAGTCCATTTACCTGTCCGCATTTTGTTGTACACACTCCGTCCATGCTCTCCGTTGCAGGTGTTTGACTTAATTCCTTATAGCATTCCGCAAAGACACATATCTTCTACTATTATGCACAATCAGGCTGCAGTTTTTACCATTTTTGCATCACATTTTATCGCATCGCAACTAATTTCGATTTGCTTGCGTTTTTAATTGCTAATTACAATGCTTTTGTTCCAATTTACATTTATCCAAAGGAGGAACTTGAAGGTTTTTCGATTTTAAATTTTCCTACTAGCTATAAAGTTGCCACTACTACATAGTGTTTGATATATTGGTTTTTTGTTTTTAGAATCACAAATAATTCGAATAATTCGAATGATAACGGAATGATTTTTTATGATCTTTTTCTTCATTAAAAAATTTCTTCATTTTATTCTCTACTAATTGACACTTCTTATGCGATTGTGCACACGCACAAGAAACGCTCAAGACTGGTGTAAAATAATGACGATAATAATAATAATTTGTGCATATAATTGAAGATATGGCATTATAGGCTTGATTACACCACATCAAGACAGTTTCTCTTTCTTAATAGAGGTGCTTGGTGTTAAGAGAAAAAAAAAGCGCGCGGCTTTTGCTGAATAAATTAACGCACGCTGCAATCGAAATAACATTATTTATAGAAATGATTTGTTTGCCTGCAACACTCTTAATAAAAATTATTCGTTGCTCGAAGCGCAGCGGATTTGCTAGGCTGGGTCTCTACGATTTTCACTTTTCAAACAAAACGCATGTAACCGGCCGTATCTATCCGTCAGGCGGTAATTAATAAACGTTTTGGCAGATTTTCTTAATTGTGACATTTCGAATACGTTACCTAAGTTAAAATTTAATTAATTCTTTTTACTTTTCTCGATATATAATAAGCATTATACATGTACTTGTAATGAAAATGGCCGTAAGTATTAAAATTTATTCGCCGCATCACCTCCGGCGGCATTAACCATTATAATATACGTATAGGCGTACGTTTTGTTAATTACGTAAATTTATCCAATACCTAATTAACAATAAATAGCACACCTGTTTTTGCGTTTGCTTTTTTTTTCGTCTATCGAATTAAATTTTATTGAAGTGCGCGCCGCGAGCGGAATAAACTCTAATGGCCGACCTTTGCCTTTTAAGCTCGTAATTGAATAATTGTAACCAATTTGCTATTCGCTCATTGTTTGAAACCTTTTTGTACAATTTATAGTATTGTATTGTGTTAAATTATGAATTCAATAGTTCTTTTTCGGTTTGCGAAATCGTTTTTGATGGCCGCCATTTGTTTTTTTTTTTAATCAAGTTGCGCATTTCAGTTTTTTCAGTCGCTAGCAACATTAAAATTAGTTTTTAATGGTGAAACAGGTCTTTTACAAATTGACTTTCTTAATTTCCTTGAAATTATCTTCTGATTCGATTGAAATTTCTGCTGTGGATTTTCAGCGTAAACTAAAAAAAAAAAGGAAAAAACGGCTCTGAATTCGAAAGTTGTTAATTGTGACGCGAATCTCTGAGGTGTACATTGAGTCCCCCAAATGATTGAAAGGACTTGTGCAGCACTTACTTACTTACATCTATGGCTTAAAGTAAATATGAAAATGAACTAGTTGTTTAACCGGTTCTACACACACTCACTACACCGGTTATAAAACTTGAAAAAAACACGGCAAAGAGACCAGCGTACAAGAGAGAGAAGTATATTTATTCGATCGCACAAATAAGAGTACTTAATGATACATATATATAGTGTATATCTATATATTCATATATATGTTTTGATGCAAACCATTAAGCGGAAATGTCACCAAATAAGAGTGCTGTTAATCCCACGATTCGCTAAAAGCGACGT
The DNA here is from genome assembly GCA_030556065.1 of Holobus sp. GC000080. NCBI lineage: Eukaryota > Metazoa > Arthropoda > Insecta > Coleoptera > Staphylinidae > Holobus > Holobus sp. GC000080. The sequence continues at coordinate 26,626 of JASKGO010000495.1, forward strand.
CGCTTTGCGACTTTTTCCAATGGCTTTTTTCGTCGTCTCGTCATCGACATCGTCGCGAAGATGCGGTCGCATCGGCAGCAACATTAACCACCGCCACTCTTCGAAAATGTCATCTTCGCGTCCCCCTTACGCTTCTTTAACACACATTACACACGTATCGTCATTTCTGTTGAATTATTGACGAGCGACCAAAAACAAACGAATGCATTAGTAGAGAAACAACAACAACAGCCAACCTCTTCGCCTCTTTCTATGTCAACACTTATCACCTTTTACGCAACCGGCCGGTATTTGCATAATATGGCTTTTTGCTTGCGCACGTATATTTGATGTTGTTGCAGTGTGTAGAAAAAGAAAAAAAAAGAACGAGAGGAAATATAGCCTCGGAGGAAATGCAATTTTCTTATCGCCAATCGAAAACGCATACAGTTTGTGTGCACGATAATGTATTCATTGTCAGTCTAGTTAGACCAGTCTCAATAAGCGTGATAAGTCTTTAAAAGTTCTCGTTTGATAATCTAGGAATTCGAGGCAGCAATTATTGTCTGCACAAATGTGCCTTTGTCTTTTCCACATGGTATACATGTAGCCTTCGTAAGCGAATGCACAAAGTACATATGACGGGGGAAAAAAAATCTAAATCAATTAATAACGATTCGATTTATCAAGTGTGCGGAGAACAGTTTTGTTTAGGTATTAGACACGTAGACATAAACAGGTATCATTAAATACTACAGAATTGTTCGAAAAGTAATTAATGTATCGTAACATGTGTATTATTTGCTGTACGTATACATATATAGGGAATAGTTGGACTGATTTTCATTGCGTGGGCGTTTCGGCTTGTTTAGAAGCACTTCGGACAAATTAGACGGATTTTATTGACGTCTATAGAGAGAATTTCCAGCTACTTCCGCATAATGACAGAAGCTCGTTTTTGTCTTCTTTTTCTCGATTTCTTTTGGGATTTAAATTTAGTTTATCGGTTTTTTAGAAAGGAAAAATTGCACAGCAGTGCACGTTCGAATTCGCAACACTCTGCTGGTTCCTTTATGAGCACCATGCAGTATAAGTTTTTAATGGCCTAAATAGGTTTTCATAACTTGACGAATTGTTCAATCGAATTTATCTGTTAACGTTAACCGCTCTGGTTTTATCTAAACTGATCACTGTAATATAAATTTACAGCCTGTGACATTCTAATGAATTATATAAATTTACAAATGAAATCAATAAAATCACACCTCGTGATTGAAATCAGTTGCAGCAGTAAAACTAGCGTCGATTAGACGCTAAATATATATTATGTTAATATTTGAATGTTGCTCCATTTTATCAGCAATCAATACATTATAATAAATTAATACGGGCTTTGGAAATTACGTCATCTCATAAGAGATGGAAATCACTGTACGTTTCAAAGTTTGCAGTCTACGGTTTTTTTCTTCTTAATTTAATTTCTATCCAATTATGACCGGAAGTTGAAAATATTTATTGGGAATTCAAGAGGTCTTTATTATCGGCGTCAACGATACCGCTAAAAAATTCAAACTTCCGTGTATGTATAACCTACTTATCGTTGCGTTGCATGTTACAGGATACTTCAGCAGAGATATAGGATTACCCTCGTGCGTGTAATTCGGGACGTGGAAACCTTTTAGTGATAAGTAGTGTTGGTCTAGCAGTGCGTGAGCGTCTGAAACAACAGCAGCAGCAGTTCGAAGGAGACGACCAAGGATAAAGGGTGCTTCGGTGCTCGACAAAGACTGCAGGTGGTGAGTCAACTCTTGGCATGACTAAACCTCTATTACCTAACTAAAACATTATAGAATAATTGCTCCCGAGCCCCCCGGCACCCCCATTTTTAAATGAATAATTAATAGAAATGCTTTGCTGCACGCAAACCGATCATATATTTGGCGCACATTTTTCAAACAACTATGTGTAATAGGAAAATCTATCTGATTTATCAAACCCTATTTTTTGTCCATTATCCGAAACGGATTACTCGCAAGAATTTTTAGTAAATTTTTTGTCTTCTTTTCTTCACAATAAAATGATACACATTTATAAATTAATAAATCAGTCTGCAAAATGACATGTAATATTTTCCGACTATAAATCGACGATTTCGTGAGCATTCATTCTGCGAAAGTGTGAAAGATCACTTTAATAAATAACAGTTAATTAATAATGGACTTCCTGTGTGTGTTTGATTGCTTTTTTTAATCGTTTTGGTTTAATAATAAACGACTGCAATGGATTTGCATAAATTTTGCGCTTATTTATCTTCTTTCCTTTTGCGCGTTATTAATTTTGTGGTTTTCTAGTTTTGATATATTGCAATTATTTGTTTCATTATCAAAGCAGCAGCTTATATGTTAATAAATTGTATGCTATTAATACAGCCTGCAATCTGCATCAACGCTAAAAACTTAGCGAAAATTCGACTTTTAGTGCTGTAGTTTGAATATAGAAGTAAACGAATTCGCATGGAAACAGAAATATAGGTTTTTTTTTAAAGCATGGGGTGTTTTTCCGAATAAACAAGCATTTTCCGCTTTGGAAGCTTCCTGAGTGCATGCAAAGTCACGTTGCAACCATTAGCGCGAGAAAGCTGACCGAATTGTTAATTTGCAGAAGACAAAAGTCGACCGTGAGTTACACAATGGAGGAACGTAGAAGCCTTCTGGATGGTGGCCATCAGGGGGTACCACCAGCGGGTTGCATGTCAATGCAAAAGTTTTGCTATAGTCTAGGTCACGTCTATAATGACTTGTGCGCTGCAGTTTGGTTTTCCTACACCCTTTTCTACTTCCAAGTCATTGTGGAAATGGATGCCACAATGGCCGGCACTTTAATCATGATAGGTATGGTATATGAACGGTTCTGGCGGTATATAAACAACTCTTAATACATGACGGTGCATCGGTTTCGCGATACGCGATTGTTTAATTGGCAAAACCGACTAGTGGGCATCTATAAATACGTTTGCGGCGCATTGACAGCTGGTTTCGTTCCTTCGTTCTCTTCGTTCCTTCGTCCTCTTCGTTCTCTGCGTTCGTTCGCAAAGCGAATCGTGCGAACAATAAAACGAAAACAGTTTAGCGGCTAACGAGGCAGAGTCATTAATAAGAAGCTAACTAATATAAATCCGGAATGCGTCACGTGGAATTAAAATAATAAATTAAGAAATCAGCGATTTCGATCTCTGCGACGAGTATCGCTTCGGCTTCGGCTCCATTGCCTATGCGCCTATCACTTATAGGTTTATATCATTAGAAACAAGCTAGCGGACTGACTAAATGAAATTGTTGCTGCTGTTACTGCAGAGTTGCTGCTGCGGTTGCTGCTGCTGCTGTTATGCTGTTGCTTGCTTGCTATTGCGCTTAAGCTTGCATCAGCGAAGAATTAACGATTAGCCGGTCGGACTCGCAGAACACGTTCTCCAGATTAATGTGGACGAAACTTTTTACCCATAGGTAAATAGGTGCCTATACAAGCTTATGCTAACTTCTCTCACTTTTATTCGATGTGTATCTACCTACAACAAATCCGCTCGCGGTTAATTTAGTGCGCGGCCCAGCGATACGCTTTTCGAACGGATCGCGCGCGCCCCTGCGTTTAGCAAACGAAAATTCAAATTTCTTACATTAATTATATATGTTTATTACCTATATGTCCTTAAGAGGCGACCAGGCCACTTAATTCGCTTTAATACATTTTATATACATTGCTGCAATCTATTATACGATCCATTGCGATCCTATCTATTGCTCTCTCGTTTCCTCTCTCTGCTTTTATTGCGGAAGGAACCTTGAATGCTGATTGTTTAATTAAAAGGTAGTTAAGATTGATCAGCAAAATAAAACACATTGACCGCGTCCAAAGAAGTATTTAGTATACTGCCGTTTACACACAGGGTAATTCGTACGACAGAAACTGACTCGCCCCTTTCATTTCATTATGTGCCAATCAATTTTTATATAAAAAAGTTTCTGAAATCGCATTTTTACAGCAAAAATAACCAAAAAAAATAAAATGGATTACCATTGAAAAATCAACTTATTTTCTTTTTTAGTTAAGCCGAAAGTGATACAACATTCAAATTTACGTCAATCAATCCGTTATGTCTTTTGTTTTTTAATAATAAGCAGTTGGAAAATTAAGAAGTGATCGGGCCGAGCCACTTTTTTCGTTTTCGCCCTGTACCTTTATGTTATGTATGTATGAAACATATCTCATTGCCTAACTGCTCTGGTGTAATTATCTGCAAATAACGAAGATGATAATATTGCTGGTAATTAATCATGCACGCTGCGAATGCCAATGTCGAATGCCAATATTATATGCAAGGAATGATTGCAGAGATAATTTCGAACACAGTATAATAAATTCTGCTCTGATTTTTCGCAGACCTTTTTGCGACGTCATTTTTTCATCTTTCTACTCATCTACTGTCTGCTTGTGCAGAAACAGTGATAATTCGTTATCATTGCCATTGTTTACTGCGGAAAAACTGTTTGATGAGTATTTTTCATAATTTAAAAGTGTCGAACAGATAATTCTAATTTGATCGCTCTACAGTCGAAAATAAGGTAATTTAATTGATTTTTTTGTCTGTTGCGTGCACTTAGTTTGAAAGTTTCGATTGTTCAGGGGAATTGCGAGTACGCTCTCAGCAGTTCAAGGTTTCGCATCATTTTTTTAGTATTTGGTCGAGAAAATGTACTCCATTAAATTTTAATGTCGTATATTTTATGCTTCCATCTTGATATATCTTGTTTTTTTTTCTCTCTAAATAAGTATACCTGTGCATATATTATACAATCGTTGGTTTTAAAAAGCAGAAAGAGAAATATCAAAGCGAGTATTACGTCGCGCTGCTCCTAAACAGACTTGTTGGCGACTACTATCGCTCGATTAAGTAAAAAAATTCATATATAAATTATCAAAAAATGACTTAGTCGAGAGCTTGCGTCTAATTCTTGCATCATCTCTGCGATAGTAAAGTGAGTCTTCCGCGGAATCACCACCCGTGGAATGTACGATAATTCGATGACAATAATTGCTCTTTCATTATTGTTCCAATAATATGATCTCATCGATCAGTTATTTTCATTACAAACAAAAGCACTCGTTTACTGGCATTACTGTCTGTTATTGGCGATAAATAATTATTCCAAGTTGTTTTTTTTTACTCTCCCGCGCTCATACAATTAATTGCCGCGACCACAAGTCTGTAATTAAATTTGATCATTCTCCCAAAGAATTATGCAAAACGTACATTATAAAGCGAGATACGAGGTACGTACCGTGTTTAATTATGCTCATGAGGAAAATTCAGTGAGCAAACGTACTACGTATAGATGCGTATAAAAAATGCGTTCATTGTTTCAAATGTGCTGTAATATTTGTGCAATTATTGTCTCACACATTAGCTTGCCTCATCAAGGGTGCAAGAAATATTTTTTCTCATTCTTCTTTTTTTACGTGAGAAAATAAAACCAAACGATTTATTCATATACTGTTGTTTATTTTTTTTTATACATCTCTTTGCTCAATTGTTCTTTATTTTTTCAATTTTGCAATAAATATTTTTTGTATTTTTCATAAATGATTCGAAATAATTAGGATTATTTTACATGTATCTAACTAATTAATATTTTTCCCCAATATATTAGTGCATGAGATCATTGAAAATTTGCATATCACACAGCAACAAAGGTAATATTTTTAAATTATTCATAAGAGCATCAATGTCCGTATAATGGTTATGTAATTAAGATAAATGCATGCAGCTTGAGCTTAAAATTTTATGTAACGTTGCCTGCGATTTAATGTGATTTGTGCAGCGCATTTTGAATTTTTCTTGTAAAGTTACGCAACGTTTGCACTTCGAATGGAACAAGCTCATTAACTTAATTTCAAAATGCATTTAAGAAAAGTCACTATTTCAGCTTTCAAAGTTTATTAATTTAAAGTATTGATGTTGTTGGAAAAAAATGCAGTGCAGCAAATTAAAAAGTGAACTATTAATTTTTCTCGTAAAAGTTTGCTAATTATGTGGCGGTTATTGTATATGGTTTATTCGTTTATTGCCGAATTTTCGTTGATCGGATTATGTAGATCCGATTGAAAGAGTTTCGGTGAATTTCGTTCACACGGTGTGACGAGCCACTCGGTGGTCCATTCGGAACCGACTCTGACATCCATTCATTCAATCATAATCAATTTTACAAATTAAAAAAGCGATCAATTGTCGTTCGGCTTAGATTGGCCTCTTCTATTACTTTATAGCTTCAGTTCAGCACCGTTCGGTTGTTACCGTTTTCCGGTTCGCCACATCGAATTTTGACTCCTTCAGCGTGCAGCGTACAAATATGTTCAATTTAAAAATAATGATCATTACGCAACACGGCACTCATAAGCGTTTTATTAAATTTGTTTTGACTATAGCTATGCTATACTATGCCGTAAGTCGTGTAAGGTATATTATCTTGCATTAAGAGGCCGCTTCTCTCATTCATTCATGCCAGTTGCCACTCTATACACCAAACAAACTATGGATAAACGTACAATCAAGACTCAAATAGTGGATTTCCAATTGCGCAATTGATGCGTGTGCTTTTTACTGCGCTATCAATAGGTCTTCCAATGTGTCACATTGATGATAATTAATGGGCGACTATAGAATTTTCACAACCACACGTTCTACTTAATTACCCAATTACATTATTTAGGAGTGCGGTATTCTTTGTGCTCTAAGCGAAGAAGTTGCTGACAGTCATAGATTTCTTAGCCTTCCTTAAATGAATTTTCTAAGCAAATTTTTGAATTTAATATTTGAATCGCGTAATTCTGTGGAAACAAAAAGTTTTCTTATTCTTCTTTGGGTTTGATTTTTATTATACATATCTTTAAGAGGAAGAAGAAAAGAGGATTTCCACCTATGCCGCATACTCACAGGAAAATCGTCATCACTAGTCATTAGATTTCAGACGCAGAAAGACATTTTTTTCATTAAATATATATTTATTTTTTCATTTTATCTGTTTTTGTACATGTAAATAGAGGTATATATGCATATAGTGAGTACAACAAGTGCGCGCGAACGAAGAAGAAGAAGAAGAAGAAGAACTAGAAAAAGTGCGATTTTTTAAAGCACGATCGAGTTGAGTTGAATTACCGCCGTGCCTGTCCCGCGGATGTGCTCGGAGACAGAAAAGTGGTTTCTCAAACTGGTTACACGTCGTCGCCACATATTCACGTTTCACGTTCACATTCATGGCAACGCAACTCGTTTAATGGCGATCGGGCGATGATGATGATCCGCGCGTTCGCTTGCCAGCCCGTTCGCTCGCTCGCTGGCGCACACACACGCACTTACACCTTGCCGCACACGCATCTCCGTGCTATCTCTTCAGCGATGTGTTGGTTGGCTTTCAGGGCAAGTTGCAGACTCGATGGCGACACCGTCCGCAGGATGGGCGGTAGATTGGGTTAGTACCCCCCGGGTGTGGCATTTGACAGGTGCGTCTATCGAATAAAACTACCTACACAGCGGAGAAAGACGCACTTTGCTGTTGCTTTATCTCTTCGTATGGAAGCACCAGTGGGACCAGTGGTAGCTGTTCTTATTTTATAGTTCTCTTATGGCTCTATGTAAATGCAGAAACCTTCAACAGATTGCGCTTCACTTGGCTGCTTTTTCGAGAAAATCGCTCCGATTTTTGAAATCGCTTCAGTCTCGTTGCCTTCTCCTTCATTAACTCCCTTCTGAAGATGCTTACTTAATATTTATGTAATTGCTTTTATTGCATGCTTATTGCCTTTTTCTTTTAGTGGTTATCTCTAAGTCTATTAAATTACAGTTGTCGCTTAGTGGTTTCCTAAAAGATTAGTCATAAATAGTTCTTAAGCTTCTCTACTAATTTCTCCAAATATAATATTTGTGTGTGTGTGTGTGTGTGTGTGTGTGTGTGTGTGTGTGTTGCAACATTCTCGGCTGAACCTAAAATTCACCTCGGCTTTGATTTATCTTCGCACTTAAAAACTAATCGACTTGTTTCGGAAGAGTAATCCCTAGGGTAGTTCTGCATATTAACGTTTGGATCAGGCAGGCTAATGCACTTATAGGCAAAATACTAGCTTATTTTCGAACTTTTCGAAAAAATGAATGGCGAAATCTTTTATAGGCACCGGACTCGTAGCGATTGGTTTTTCGGTAATGTTTTCCTATGCCCCCGAGCTGAAAAATCATTGGTCCACCTTACTATATTATGGAATCTTGATAACGATCTTCCAAATCGGCTGGGCTGTAGTGCAAATTTCGCATTTATCCTTCATAACGGATTTGTCGAGGAATAATGATCAAAGTGCCGATTTGACGTCGATCAGGTAGAGCAGCGGCAGTGTCCGAAAGCGCACTTTTCAAGCGCTCACAGAAATGTCCGCGAGTAAAATAATGAAGTTGCCGTTCGCGCAGTGAAAGTCACCTTATTCATTTCGCATATAATTCCGAAAAAGATTTCATCAAAATTAAAGACGTGCGCGACCAAAGCCATTCGTAACGCTGCCAAACTAGTTACGCAACGGTTTTCCCTTTTCGGTCGCGTCGACTATTTCTTTGATTCTTTCGTTTTTATTTATTATTTTAATCACTGTTATTATTACGGCAGCAGTTTTGTCGCGACCGTTAATTTCATTTTCGCAACATTTCATTGTACCAATTTAGAAAATTAATTTCGCGAAGAATCAAATGTAGGGTTGACATCGATTCGGTCATTCTGAAAAGGTGAATCGTTCGCAGATACTCCGCTTCGGTTTGCTGCAACATATTCGTATACATCATTACATGGGCCATTCTGCAGAATGGCAGATCTGCTAGTGGCAATGCACTCGGCCCCGCCGACTTCTACAAGTTCAAGGTATTTGAAACGGCTCGCCTAGTTAAAGGGCGAAATATTAACGATGTCATTCAAACAGGAAATCGTATTAATTATTACTTGCGTGGGCACCGTGTGCTCGCTAATATTTTATTGCGGTATAAATTCGAAATTGCAAGTGGAACGGCATGCCGTTTCGGACGAAGACGGCGCGACCGACGAGTGCGACGAGGAGCGCGCTGCTGAAGCTGGTGCAGCGCGATCGCAGCATCGGCAGCCGAAGGAAAAGCGGTCTGGCGAGAGGAACGTCAGGAGGAAGAAGAACTTCCTCACTTCCATCGTCACTTATCAGGTTTCGATCATGTGAGTAATGGG
>JASKGO010000498.1:0-33790 GCA_030556065.1 Holobus sp. GC000080
ATATGATTATAAACATACAATATTGCCTTAGTTAAATTCAAACCGAATTAGTGCACGCCAAAATAACTCCTAAGCTTCTATACGTGCGCGCATATATTTAAAACAGATATTGTCTCGTCGGATCGGTCGGTTCAGCTAAGTTGAAAGCATTTTTCAATTTTAGTTTGGGCGCTAAATTTAGATCGCTAATGAAAATACGATTGCGTAAAACTATGCCGTATCGATTATGTTTGAGACTTCACGATCGCGCTCCCTTTAATAGAATCTGGATGTTTTTACGTTTGATTTTATAACCAATCGTAGAATGTACGGCTCACAAGTGTGCTCGTGCTTTCAATCCACGCGACATATTTCTTCGGAGTGCTCCTGCTTTCGCTTTCGCCATTCACCGGTGTAAAATACTTCACACTTTACGTTTCGATTTCATACCATCAATGGTATTGTTTTGGTCGCAACCAATTCGCCGTTCAGCTCTCAAAGAACATCAATTAAGTTATCGACTTCTGATAAATTTCACTTCGCTTCCAGCGGTTTGAATAAGATATGAAATCAGTGAATGCCAGGTGGGCAGCCGATTCGATGCGGCTTTACAAGTTAATTGTAACGCTGACGTGTTTGTGTGAAAAATAGAATAAATGGGACGAGCGCGGGGGGGGAAACGAATTTGAATATTTTAAAGGGCTGCCCCGCAATAGTATTCATAATGAATTATAGTCCTAGTTTCTTTTTCCATCGCATTTTCCTGCTTTCCATGTGCCGATCGACGGGGAACAATTTCGAGAAAGCGCTGTCGGTCGCCACAAAACTATCTCTCTGCATAAACATACGAACACGTACATGGAAAGTTTTCCAAGGAGCCCCGGGCCCGAATATTTTCTCGCATATTTTTCGCCGATGGTAAATTTATTTATCAAGAGGGAAGAACAGGCGCGTTCTGCTCGAGCAAGCTCTCCTAAAGCTGCTGTGTATGTGGAGCGCGGGTGTTTGTATCGGTTATTCGATGGAAATGCAGCGAGCATCGAGCACAGCGGAAGGTGGGCCGGCCCCACGCTCGAGCGCTTTGAATGTCGAAGAAGTATATTAAAGGACGATAAGTGTTTCGTGTTCTTGCGCTTCGTAAACGCGTTGGCCCAACGCTACCACCGCCCCAGCGTATCTGCGATAAAATCTTCCACGGTATATTGTTTTATCTCTTGTGCAGCCATAAAACAAACTCTTCACTTCACACACACGCACATACTCGCACACACACGTCTACACATGCAGTCGCGCAGCACGCATACACAGGATGCGTGATGTGTTTGTTGGAAAGATAGGAAAAACTTATTCCTCGGATCGATATATTAGAAATAGACGGACGAGTCAAGGTTGATCAATATACGCGAGTGCTGCGACGTCGACGGTGACGGTGACGGCAACGATAACGTCGACGGTGACGGCAGTGCGTGGGGCCCACTATATATATACGCCGCGCTCCTCGAACATTATTAGGGTCATTAGGGCAGGCAGACGGTAGGCGATTCGAGTCCTCCGAGCGGGAGAGCGATAGAGACGGAGCCAGTTGAAAGGCCATGTGTAAAGAAAATCTTTCAATCAGCCGTTTCGTTTGTGCACGCTAAATGGACCCCTACGGTTCTAACTTGGTTCTAACGCGCACTAAAATTCGTATAAATTCGGGTAATGATTGATCCCTTGTCTAGCACATGTTTACGCTACCCCATTGAGTTATTGAGCGTTCAGGTGGGAAATCGGCAGATCGGCTCGTAAATTCGCACGCGGCGGAGTTATATGCTCGGAGCCCAAAGAGCGCGACCGTTGCCGCTGCTGCTGCTACTGCCGCCGCCGCCACCGCCGTCCTTTCGCAGGTCGTTACCGTAAAACAAAAATTTCAAAAGGATTTACTTGGCGCGCTCCGTCGACAGGCAACCTCTCCCGGAGGCATTCACTAGAAAATTTAAACGCGAAGCCGCACAGATATGTAAACATTGCCAAACTGGCGACTCTATTCTTTTCGGTAAACAATCTATTCACGTCGACGAGGCTTTCATTTATAGAGCGTGCTGCTACTGCACCAGCTTCGAACGCAACTTCAAGCAACTTCTTATGATTCTGTCCGAGAAATACCGGGCCTAAATAATTCATCGACTTTATGTGGTGGCTATGCAAGAAAGCGGTTTTTTCTTTCTCTGCTTCTTATCTCTTCCGGTCTCTGGGACCGGCTTTGCGAAAAATGAAATAGTTGAGGGTGCTTTCGGTCGACAAACTATTTAGCGGTATCGAGATATCGTTAAAGTGTCGCTGCTTGTTTGAATTTCTGCACGGCGTTTGTTTGCGGACGACGCAGACGACGTTGATGATGATACGATGACGATGATAATGATGATGACGACGATGATGATGGTGGCCGCGATTATGTGCGGTCGTTGGCCGTTTCGGAGCACATGTGCCGGCCCTTTACTGTACTTTGATACGTCTGGGTCTTCTAATGAAGACGATTATTATTCAAAATAATGCGACGTGAGAGAGCGGTCGCGGAAAGATAAAAGCTCTGATCTGGCGAATGGATACGTGATCGGTTTAAGGGATGAGTGGGTCTCCGGTTGTGACAATCCGGATGTGGACGAGTGATATCTCTCTTATCCGGTCGGCGATTTGTGAGCATGAATAATTAGGTGCAAAGTGTCCCGCGTGCCGGTGGTCAAAACTTATTTTTTTTTGCCAAAAAGTGCATTATTGTTTCATTACCTCTGGACATTGCAGGCCTAGCGAATGCCGAGACCGTTGAAAAGACCACCATGGATGACGTGTTGGTCGGGAGGCTCCGTGGCTGCTATGATGATCGGAGAGAACATAACCGATGATTGAAATATCTATGCCCGAAATTAAATGATATGTCAGATTTTACCGACGTAGTCTTTAATGCGTGGCTCACGGTGATGCTTGCGGCCCCATCCGAATCTCTAGTCATACTACATACATGCCTTCCGCGGATGCCGGCCGTGCGCCGTGCTGCGCGTCGCGACGCTTTAGTTGACGGCGTCGGAAGCGCGCGCGACCCTATCTTTACCTCTCTCCTCCTGAAGCCCCGCCCGGCCCACATTCCGCAATCGATTTCATTTTTCAAATATTGACATGCGATCATGACACACATTACTATTGATCACGATTATCGATTACCGATTCGCCGCTTCTCGCAACTCTTGTCCGCCGCTCGACCCCTTTTTTCCCTTTTCGTACATTTTTGTTTGCCTCTGGACTCGACCGAATGGATCAACCTTCCGCCGCCGCCGCTCACTCGCCGACACCGGATGAAAAATTCGAAACTTTCGGTCGTCGCACGTTACGTAACATTAGTTTCATTCCAATTGGACTCGAACGAATTTTCGCATATTCCTCCAACCGTTATTGCGCCAGCCAGCATACATCAAACGTGGGGATGTGCACCATTAATAATATCGTGTTCGAGTATGTACTTGATTAACCGTTAATGTTTGCAACTAAACAACAAACTTGGAAACTTCCTTGTTTACTACAATCAACTATCAAGTGGGTATTCCCATTGGAAAATGCGAGCAAAAAGAGCAAAAAAAGTAAGTAAGTGAGTAAGCTTTCGAAGTGTGCGATGTATTGTATGAGAAAGAATGAAACGGTTCTTCTGTTAGCTGTACACTGAACGCTGATGGCGACCTTTAATCAGTAAGCGCGTGCATTTCGAATAAATTCACCCATTGAACGACTTTCTAAATTAGAACCTTTACACTCTCGCCGACCAATAAACCTTTGAACATGAATCGCACTGCAGTTCATTGACATGTAGTCGCAGTTAATAAATGAGCAACCCTCTATAGAGATTAATTGGATAGATTTAACAGGGCCGTGCTGGCTCGATGCAATGGTGTCGATGCATCCGAGGGAAAACCAATTATATTTTTCATAAAGGAACTTAAATAACTAGGACACCTGACTTTATGTACCTACACACAATATACGATGGCGCTTCGACCGAAATTACACCTCTGCAACATCGGATCGTAATCGCGTTCGCGCATACATATCGAAGCATTGAAAATGAATGTCCATCGACAATTAGCGTTATCTGAAGCGGATTTATTTGAAGTTTTACCCCGGCGAACGTCGCTCGGTAGCGTCCGACCAATGCCCCTACACTCATTGTTTCGCCGAAAGACCTTATCGCTTGTGCAGCGATGATAATTTATATGGCAACGCTTTGATTGCCGGACACTTCAATTAAATGCTTATCGTCGGTCGAACGCGCAATAAAACTCGGTCTTAAGCACCGGACTTCGAAAATTATTTGATACTTGTCTATATAATCTACATCTACGCTCCTGTTTTTACGAGGATAACAGCAAATTATTTACACAGACAAGATGGTTATCTTGCGTTTACTTTTATGAAAAGAAACAAGATTAATTATTTCCACTGCTTTATTTTTTTTTTGTGAGTATTCCATAAAAAAAAGTTTTTTCTTTTGAAAAAGGTCATTTACAGATATAACGAGTAAAAAATGATCCTGTATAAAAAGATTTTCAACTTTTTTTCCAATAAATCAGTGACCGAAGTTTTCCACCTATAATTTACCCGTGGGCTCAGTGCGAAGGAGCCGGGCGCCGTTAGCTTTTGCCCTGATCCGGATATTTATGCAATCGTATTTGTTTACGAGTCGCGAAATTGGGTCATTCGATGTTGCTCGGTTAATTAAAAAGCGACGGCGACGTTTCGAATATTCCGACGAGTTCTATGTGGAACGCACGGGGCGCGCATATTGTGCCGGCGTCGTAATTAGGACTTCTTTTAGGATCGCCGCGCAATAAATCGGCTCCTTTAGAAATTGCCCTGCATATATAATATAATAATGTTAATGGGAATTTGAGATAATGGGTACTCTCGTTCACATAATGCCGATGATAATAGGCGTCGCGGCGCACAGCGAACAATGCGAATCGTGTTCGTTTCGGCACTAAACACTAAATCCTCTTCTTAATATCGCCGCCGATTTTTATCTGCCGCTCCGCCGCTCTGTCATTATTAAACAACGCGCAATGAAAAATGTCGTTTCGACGGGCCGATTAAATTGCGCGAAACATATTGCGGCGCCAGGTAATAGTCCCACGGTCGACGCTAATGAAATCATAACTGCAGTAGAAATCAAACTTGGACGCTCTATTATTCACATAATAATTTCGCTCGTTCGCTATATATACACACACATAGCGTACATTATGTGTTTAGCTTAACTTAACTTAGCTTGGGCAACATATTAATTAATCGCCAGTTATAAGTTTAATTGGATGCCGTTTGGATTTCGCTGCGCAATAAACGCCTTGGTCCCTTTCGTCCATACACTTCGCGTTCGACTTTATTTGTGTTGTTCATCGGCGGAAATGAAAAATTAAGCGAACACGCGAAAAACGACTCGCTTTGGCGCCGATAGAAGTAGCAGCGAGCGGATTCGCGGAAATAAAAGACTCGCCGGCGATATATCATAAAGTTTTAAGTAGCTGGGAGCTTTTTTGCGCTCCTGTCAAGTGCGTCCCATCAAGAATAATTGAAAAAGTCTGACCCAACTATCTCTTTTATTTGCATTAGTGTACCGAAGTCATTACACAGCAACTTGCTTTGTGTATTTTAAGTGGTCCCTGCACTTGTCCATATCGTTGAAACAGAAAAAAAAACGAACAGAAGATGAAGAAGAAAGAGAAGAATGGGACGCGCTCGCAAAGCCGATGCTGATGCCGTGTGCCCTTTGTGCATGTTGCATATCGTTGCGGCAATTAAAATCGGGACACTTGAAGATGCCGATCCTGTTATTCCATTGTAACGACATGTGCGGCGGCGTATGTGTCCCGCTCTCTGTTTATAAGCTGGCAGCAAACAGTTGCAACTTCTAATGGAATTCGTTGTGTGCTGCACCTAGGTAATCAGCATTATGGCACACATAAACCGGATTAAAACTGAAACTTTCGTAACTCTTGCTATTGTCGCCAGTTCCAGTCAAACTTTAGCCTTGTGTTTTATGCTAATTTAATCTTTATCCGAAGTTGCTTGTAAACGATTTCGAATGCTGTCGCTGCCGCTGCCGCCGCCCCCGGGCCTCTACCTCAGCATCGACGTTCGGCATCCGACCGAATCTAAATCCCAATTAGGTGGCCGTGATCGCGATCGCATCAGTGCAACCCTTGCAACACTCGACAGATTGTTACCGCGATCGCTTTCCAAGCCCCCGTCGGACGGTTGCGGGCGCGCTGCTGCGAAATTCCGCTCCCGAAAACGATACGTATTATATTGTTATTTTAACGGCAGTCCCTTTTTCACCGACTTTAAAGACAATGAAAAAGTAATGATGTAGAACGAGGTCGTGGCAAGTCCCATCGATTCTTGATACCAACGCTTAGATATAAATCAATACGACGTCTAGCTATTCAAAAAATTAATCAATATTTATACGTGTCATAAAAAATAGTTTCATCAGGTAAATTATGCCGCAACCGTGTCGTGTTAAACCGTTCCACCTACCCGGGACTTGGACCGTGCACTGGCAAATACTTAATTGCAGTACCGACGTTCTAATTATGACAATCGATGTGGCTTCTCCTATATTTTCGCAATTAAAGCTTTACATAAAGACTGCAATTTTTTCATTAACTCTATTGCCCCGTGCTAAATCCTGTTTGCAACGCAAATGATTCAAATAACTGTTGGCATTTCATTCTGTATGCATACTTTTGTTTGAACAAACTCGGGAAAAAGTAAATGCGGTTTTCGTTTGTTTAATGGGGGGGTAGACGGTGGAACAACGACATTGAACCTGTTTTCATGAAAGCAGCGTATAAAATTTTTAAACGGTATCTAACGGGCACGCAGTGTGCATTGATAGCAATCTATGTAAGCACAAGTGTGGAACAACGAGCTCGTTGCGACAGTTATGTTTTTCGGTGACACTTTTGTGTACATTGGAAACGGCGACCAGTGTTTCATGCTTTATTGAGTAATAATTATATTTATATTGTGACATAGGAGTAAACTGTTGCCAGTAAACAAAGCTTGCTCGCTTTTTACCCGCGTTATTATTAAATAAATGGTGGTATTTATAAGTTAGTGGTGGCGGACATGCAAAACTCGTCCCTCTCTGGGGAAATCTGTGTAAAGTGGACTTTGTTATTACCGCATTGCGCTTGTATATTTATTTATTTGGTGTAAGCAGTCAATTTATTTATATAATTGCCTTTCCTTCTCGCGTTTTTCTTGCGGGTGGAAAAACATCGACAAGAACCATTACTTTAAATTGTCTAGACAACTGGAAAGCTTTATAGAGCTGCGGCTCCCAATAGGAACAAAATACATTGAGTTACGGGCGAAGTTTGCGAGCAGCCAATTTTTGTCGTCGTCGTTTTTTTTTTTTTCGAGTCGCAGGAGATCATTGAATATTCAATTTGATCGGATTTGACGTTTCGTTTTTCGGGCGCGTATGCTTGAGCCGCCCCCAGAAATTAGGGCGAGCGGCACGACTGTCGCCGTCTGGGCTTCGGATTCGAAAGCTCTTTCGTAAAAATCCAGAATCCTTCCGGAAAAACTACCTCTGATTTTCACCCCGTTCATCAAGTGCATACTATTTATTATTGAAAGCAGTATCCGCAATTGATTTCGCCGTATTCGCTGGTTAAATTAATTATTTCCTTCGGGAGGTAGTGTTCTCCGAATAGGAAGCAGGAACAAAGTGATATTGATTTCTCGCTGCGTGACAGGCTGGTGGAAATGCATAGTGGCGGAGTTTCCACGGCAACCGTTTCCGCAACATTACTAAATTCGGTGACGTCACGAGCGCCGCCGCGTCTAATAATAAACAGTTGGGGGCAGGCAGGTGGCAGAGGATACGCCGGCGCCTGTCATTCTGCTTTCGTGCGCACGTCGTGACGTAAAGTTTGAATGCAAAAATCGCGCCTCGGTCGAAATGAAAATCACGAGCTGAGTTATCAGCCGCCTCCCGTTCTCGAGCCGCCACAGATCAGCGGAAGGGCCCACTGGTCACACGACCCGCATTATCGAGCGACGCCAAATCGAAAAGCGCGTAACGGTACCATCGCGGCCAGCCAGTGACGGCGGCAGCAGCAGCAGTCCAGCGGTCGTGCCAAAATAATCCAACTTTAATGTGGCATGTGTCTGCATAATTGATAAAATCCTGCGGGTCATCGGCGGCGGCGCGGCATTTCCCCCCTCCTTATCAGAACCCGTTCCCGGCGTACCCTGCGACAAGATGGACGTTGCAGTCTAAGGAAAATGGCGATCGCACAAGAGGTCGGTTTTCAGCTGGGGGCGCGAGCCCGCGTGTGATTCAAGACATGCCCCCAGGACGCGATCGAGAACGCGAGTGTATCCCGGCATGTGCTCTATACCCACTGAAAGCTGCCCTAGTATTCTGCAACGTTGTGCACGACAACTAGCAATAAATGAAGACTAATATCCCACATGATTTTTCAAGGACATATATTCATAACAAAGAAAGTTGATGTAAGTAGAGTGGCTCTTTCAATAGCTGACACACCACATTGCCGCCGACAACTACCTCACACATTATGCCGTTCACTTTTGTGGGTCATTCCTTGATATCGATTTGCTCTGTCGCATAGGGGGTGACTAGAAAGCTCCTCGTTCGCAATCATCCCACCCGTTTCGAGCTTACATCACTTTTACTGCCTAACTTGCACCGTGTATATAGTGCGAGGATGCTGAGGCGTCTTCCTGTAATTTCGTTCCCTTTTTTTCCGACGCTCTCAGCGTCGTTCAGCCGTCGTTTCGTCCTGCGAGCGCCTCAAACGATGCGTCCGATCCTTTCGTTCGTAACCCCGCACTTCGTAACGACGCCTCGCGTCGCCTAGTTTCATTCATTACTCCGTTCGTTCTTACGTAGCGACCCACTGCAAAAAAACGCATCCGAGAGCTTGGATGAAAAAACTAGTGCCATGTGATAAGCCCCTCGATACAGGTTCGTTTCAAGTACTAGTACAGATTTCCCAAATAAACCACTCCCTTAAACTCGGCCTGCCGCAATATATACTAACTACAACTACACACAGCTACTACCCCACTGTTAGATCGAACTAAATTTCTAGTTTTTTTTTTTTTTCTGTTTTCTTTTTTCTAGTGTTTGTACTGTTGTTGTTTCCTTTTCTTTTTGCCTCTTTGTTTCCGAATTTTGTGTATGTTAGAATGGCAAGGGATGTTTTTTTGCACTGGCAACCACATGAAACAGCGACACAACTAGAGCTGATTTAATTAAAAAGCGCGTCACATTTTCAAGGGCCGTCAGTCACAGTCGCGAATTTATACAATACACAATAGCTACCCCATAGAGCTCGGCATACGAGTGTAGTGTGGCATGGCACAGCATAATTCAGGAATTGTTGCACCGCCGTTGGATATAGGCTTAATTAAAATCCAAAGTAATTTCCTTCGGAAAATGCGATATTGCCGCAGCGTAACCTCAACCCATCTTCCTGTGGACGTATATATCCCGCATCAAATAAAGCGAGGAATCGATAAAAATACGGCAGTTTTACGAACGTCTATTAAAAGATCAGGCCACCGTCGTGTGTAATGACGACAAATGAAAAGTTTCGCTAGCTTGCGTCCAAGCGACACAAAACTTTCGTTATTCCCCGTCCCGTTTCCCTTTTCGCGCAAATATGTCCCTTGAGCTGCTGACCTGAACCTGACACAGAAACAACAGCGTTGACATAGACGCAGGAACGAGCCATTTTCAATGTGGGTCGCATAATTATACAGCGAAAGTGCTTACACTACAGCGGATTATTATTGTTTCCGAATTGCTTAGGTGTGCAATCGTCATCCCCCCGTTGGGGCTTGACAGGGGGGGGGGGGCACGTTGCAGCAAAACAATCATGCGTGCATCGGAATGCCTCGAGAATCATTAGTGTCACGTCAATATTGTTGTAAAACCTGATACGTTTTACCAAGGACAGGTTTACATTTCAATATTGTTTGGCCCATTTCGTCGTAGCCTGGCCAGGAAAAGGTCACTGCTTGCTGCGCGCGGAGAAAAAGTGCGCAAATTGAATTTTCCGTCACCGCGTTAGAATGTCATTAATCTAACAAGTTCTGCAACTGAATGCCGATCATGATAAATAGATTGAAGGGCACGTAAACATATAGACACGGGCCGGAGCACAGTCAAGCGGGTCCGTAACTGTTTATTCGTATGTCGAACGTGTGAAGGCGCCGGACGGAATCGAATATACGATACGTTCGCGCGGTGAGCGATGCGGAAAAATTGCCGTTCTCTTGCGTGACGCATTTTTCCATGCCATTATCATCTGCGAAGGCGTTCGCTGCCGCCGATAGGCCGCTCCGTTTGTTCTTCGTTCGTTCGGTGCCGGCGTTCAACCACCGATGCCAATATCGGCGGCATCCGGCCGAATGAATGCTCTTCGGGGAATATTTCGCAGACGCAGTGTTCGCGATTGTCAAACGGAAGCGTCGTCGCTGTTTGCGTTTACCGCGGCAAGACCGTGCCCTCACACATGCTGGGTCCGTGCTCGCGGCGGCCGAGAGCAGCAATTCAATTAGTACGAGTGGTCGCGTCGCATTCATAACTGCAAGGAGTAAGTTTCTCGAATCCGTTTTACCGTCCTCTGCGAACTTCGAGTCGCGAGTCATCTGCATGTATCGTTTTCGTTGTAAAGACAGCATCACATCTCTCGATGGCCATTCATCGATGTTTGACGTTGCCGAGAACATTCATTATTCGCTTTTCTCATTAACAACGGATGTTATTTACGTTGCCGGTCACTCATTTGAAATTAATTTATTAATATGCCCGGGTACAGTTAATTCGTTTACGCATGGGAAAGCGGCGAGGCGAATAACAGATACGGTATCGCATAGGACGTGCAAAAAGCTCCCTTTGTCGGCCCGTTCCTTTTCGTCTCTGCATTTACAGCTGTGCACACGTGTGTGTTCTTTAAATCGCAAAAAACTGAATGGTCGTACGTTAGCGACTTATTACGTTTCTTTCAATCAAACATCGACTGCGCTTCATGAATGAAGCGAGCTTTTTAACGACGTCCGCCGCCATGCTCTCTCATGCTAATCGAATCCACCGATTTGACAGATTAATCATTCGTCATTTATTATTAACGGATCGACGAGGTATTTATAACCACGCACATTATTGATAGAGCCACTTATATTTCTGTAAGAATATAAAGTGGACGGACTATTGATTTTCATATACTTCATTTCTGACTAATGTATTCTGGCTCGAAGCACGAATCCAAACTATTCTGTTAGCTGCTCGGCGATCGTGTTGAAATTCCTAATGTTTTTCTGCATTTTTTAACTCGAGACACGGTCTTTCTTTGTCTAATTATACACCACTTCGCCACTGTGTTTTCCTTTTGTTTTTACATGAGAGTTGCAACTCTTATAGGTCACGGACGTTTTCCAGCGATAATTTCTGCTCATTTTTTCCGCAACTTTTCAATACATAACTAAGCGCGCATCAAAGAGTTTGAACGCTCGTTTCTCGTAAACATAAGTATGACATACGGCAATAACATCGAACGAGTTCGGGCGAATTAAAAACGAAACGACGCCTCCACTTACCGCGGCAACCTTTTCGTCCCGCCCGTACGAATTGCGGAACGTTTTTTTTTTTTCTGCGGCGACCGTAAAAGTCATACCCTTACGTATCCATCTAAATTCCGCTTTATGCGCTTCCGCATAATGTGGATCTCGAATTTACGCTTCCTCGATGCCGTCGCCTTTATTTATCAATTCAATTTTCCGAATAATGCAATTATCGGAAACGCACCGAACCCCCGCCCGCCGCGAACCAACGGCAAACGGAATAAATCAAATATGCATAATTAATGCGAGTTGCATGCAAACGATGCCTGTTGTTTCGCGTTCGTAAGTGCACACACACGCACACACGGGGCGGTCGAGTGAACGCACGCGAAACCCACAGGGCGGCATAGGTTCGCGTACAAATGCGACCCATAATCAGCACTCTCGCAGAACGCGCGGAGCGGCGTAGGGAGACTTCTAGTATAATGTTTGTTATTATGCCGCTTTCGCCCGCAATCGATTCGGAGGCGGAAAGAAGCTCTGGAAAAGCGTCAGGCGAGTGTTGCTTCTCCCGTTACTTAACAATCGAGTGCTCCACGGTCCGAGCTTTGGCGGATAATTTGAAACGTGCCCACCGCTCGCTCGAGACGATAGCATTTTGCAGAGAGTTTTCCTTTAAGCCCGACAAGTGCGAATGCATCGGTCGTTGGCGATGCATAAATAGCGAGGATTCGTTGCCGCTTTGTCGCTTGTTTGTTCGGTCCGCCCGCGTATTCTTCGCAGCGGAGGCGTCTAAGTGCATTATGTACCTGTCCTTAATAATAATGCACGCCGCGTACGTAATAGAGCACCGAAAGCGTGATATTGCTTACGGTAACAATTCATTTGACTAACATGAATTTCTTGTCCTATTTTTATGACGTTCCGTATACATATCGATCGTTTCGCGTTGGTGCCTGAATAGCCTGCACACACTCGCACTGGCAACAGCACACGCCGGCACTGACCCTACGTGGAATCACAAGTACTTTTACCTGCCTCATGCACTAGTATGTATACTAGTATGTGCGCCAATAAACTAATGCATGCACACACACACATGCACACCCATGTATCGGTATCCCTTATCGATAAGGGACACCTCGTATCGAGCCTTCACACTTGCACAGCCCTGCATAAGCGGTTAATCAACTTGATGAGGGGTGTTTTACAATAATTAATAACTGTCGCTGTTGCGGATCATTATAAGTTTTTTTTCGTCGCCAGTATATTTCGCTAGTATATGTTGCTGCCGGTGAAAAGGACGAGTTTCAAAATTCAGGGTTGCTGTCGTGGGTGTTGGTGGATTTGCGTCGGTCGGCAGTATACACGCAATACACAATTTCTAAAGGTTGTATTTATTTATGCATGTACATGGACGTACGAGTTCGAATGCGAGCGGAGGCGGTGGAAGCGCCGGGCGCAAAGCTCTCGCTAACAAGCCGCTTTGAATAGTCGTCGCTGGCATTATGCAATATGTTGCTAATTGGCTTGATGTGTTTTAATTGCAGGGTATCGTGGGGGCCTAGGCGCGAGGAGACATGTCCGACGCCTCTGATTCACTGTCCGAGGAGGAACGTAGTTTATTCCGTCCATTTACGCGCGAATCGCTTGCAGCCATCGAGACGCGAATCGCAGACGAATATGCCAAACAGAAGGAGCTCGAAAAGAAAAGAGCTGAAGGAGAGGTATGCCGCTTCAATTTACAGTACCATTCATTTAAAATTAAGACGTTTCAATTTTATCGTCTGTCCGTTCGTTTACGATGAGTATTTTTTTGGTTGGTTTTACGATGAGCGATTTCTGATGTTGCTCGCGGTGTTCGTTGCTTGTGCGACGACGGCGGTCTCGCGATGAGACTTCCAGCTGGATTCCGGTCGGAACCGACGAAATGGCAAATCGCAGATGTTTTTCCGGTCGCGGAAATTGCCGCTGCGTGAAACAAGCGACCGCAGAAAGAAAACCCATAATATTAAGTTGGACGTTTGAATAATACACCGGCCGATCGATACCGTAGTCCCTCGCCGTGGAATTCTAAATTGCCTCGCCGCTATTACTATTTTTGGTATTTACTTGACTGACAACTTACATTGTTGATTGGTACATTCCAACAAACGGTCCTTCGGCACCGACGTCTGCCACCGACGCGTTCCGCTCCGTCCGACGCAATTCCTTTTTCCAAGAATCTCCCCAGTCCCGGCCGCCAAGCATCGAATGTAAATAAATATTGCTCTGTTTTTCTTCCATTTCACAGGACTCTTATTATTATATGTATGTAAAGACGTGCTTGACTTGAAAATACTGCATGATCCTTGTAACAACGTATCTCTTCGAGTTTTCCTGCGTACATTACGTATACTCTTATAGCCAAAAGCTCCGGTTTAATAACAATTCTATCTATTCTTTCCTCTGATATACAACAACAAAAGAAACCTTTCAGTCTGCAATTTTAGATATGTACATTGTTTGTATGTGTATGTGTTGAGGACAAATTTTTGCCTCATTTTTCATATCTCCATTTGTTTTACAATCATTATAAGTTAATGTGGAATAAAAAAAAACAACAAACAAAAAAGAAACGATACCAAAGTATGGTTGTTGAAAATCGATTCTTTCTTATTATAACTTTTTTATCGATTTTGTCGTACATGGAATGACGGCATTGAAGGAAAATTTCAAGTAAAGATAATCGTTTTGTTTTAATTGAAAGCAAAAACAAAACTATTAAGTTTTGACGTTGGATGGTAAAGAGGTAAAGATACGTGGGAGCAACAAAATCGGAACGTTATATACAATGATTTAACTCACTCTTACTCGTATTTTATCGTATTTTACATACCTGTTTATTCGTATTAACCATATTATATATATATATATATATATATACTTACTTATATATATTTATATATATATTATATATAATAAGTGTTGTGATTCGTAAGACTTTATTTTTCATTTACTTTCTCTCAGTACTTATTGTATATGTAGATCTACTATTTACTTTATTAGATACTCTTGTGATGCCTTTCGCATTACGCTGTTTGTGTGCTTATCGATGTTAAATTTTGTAAACCTTTATTGCAGACCGGTTTTGGACGGAAGAAAAAGAAAAAAGAAGTAAGCTTTCCCTACTAAACATATTCAGAAAGACACTTGCTTCTTAGCTGATATCGCATGCCTTTCAATTATGTACATTATCTGCTCTGATGTATTGATGAATCTATAGGCACGGATTCGCTGTACACAAGACACCGCATAGTATATAGTTCTCTAGACACAATAGCACTTATTCAACCGAAAGACAATATCATCTGTTCATTCAAAATTTTATTTATCTGTTCGGTATATCCATCCACCACATATATTGTCCCCATCATGTGTGACGCGAAATAGTTTTCGCCTGTTTCCCCTCGAACGTATCAACGATCCAAACCCTGTATATCCTGTCTGAATCATGTGCGAGCCGTAGCCTCATTTCCTCATTAAAAAAATTATT
The DNA here is from genome assembly GCA_030556065.1 of Holobus sp. GC000080. Taxonomy (NCBI): domain Eukaryota; kingdom Metazoa; phylum Arthropoda; class Insecta; order Coleoptera; family Staphylinidae; genus Holobus; species Holobus sp. GC000080. Next base: position 15,143 of record JASKGO010000498.1, read on the forward strand.
TCGCAAACAATTGCTCCATGTACAGGCAAGCATTGATCGCTATATTGATTGTGATCGAATCGGAATGCGCGTATCAATACGGCTGCCGTCAAAAGACATAGTAGTGACGTAGTGATTTTTGGTTTTTATTGGTTTTGTGTTGTAAAATTGAACGGTTAAAGCCGGGACCGTGGCTCAGTGGTTCGAACTCCGGTTTCTATACCGAACGTCATGGGTTCGATCCCCACGGCCGGCAAAATATGGGTAGTGGTGTTTGGGTAGGCATCCCCATCACCATGGCAGAAGGACCTTCGGGTCCTTCGGGTCGATTCCTGTGCTCAAACCACAGGAAAAAATACAGTAACTACTTAAACGGTTAAATTAGTGTGAGCTTTGAGATGGTAAATCTGTAGTGCAAACATATTCAGTAGATGTAAGTGTTTGAAATAATCATGTCGGTACGTTGCTTTTCACGAAAGAACCTGAATAATCGGCATGCGGCAAATAATGCGCTAACCCTTGCCCGTGCGTTCTGCAGTCAGGCCGCCCGCATTCTTTGGGGACGTTTCGAATAGCGCGCCCCTCTAGCGCACCAACCTAGTTACCGGAACTAGGGCGACGAACAGAACAGAAGCGAAAGCTCTCCGCCGCCGCCGCCGCTGCCGCTGCCGCTGCCGCTGCCGCTGCCGCTGCCGCGCCAATATCCCAGATAATCGTAACGTGCAAAGAAACGTACCCAGTCAGTCAGTACTGTATACTCACTCACTCACCAATCGCATTACCACATTTATTATGACCACGTACTTCGATATTCGTTTCTTCAATTCTTTTCTTTCCTCTTTCCGTTTCGTTTCTCTTCTTCCTCACCATTCGTTTCTTTTTCCTTCCCCCTTACGTTTGCGTTTCATTGCAGTTAATTTACAAGCTGTAGTAAATGCAGTAGAAGTAGAGGTTTCCATTACATCAGTAGCACCTGGATTATTGTATGTAGGTCATAGGTCCTCGGAAGTTTACCCTGCATAACTCATTGAAGCTTTTTCGGTTCCACAGAAAAACAATTGTGCTTGATGAATAATGCAACACGTATCTTTAACTATGTCTTTTAGCGTTTGTTATCTATTATTATTATTATTACTACAAATCTTTTAGAGTTATTTATTAATTATGTTTCTCACTTGTACCTTTGTATACTGATATGGAAACAATTCAAAATGCAAGTGGCATAAAATGCATGCACGTTTTTAATTACTATATAACAATGAACACCTGAACACTGCTCTTACTCAACTTTTTACATTTGCTTTGTGAGAAGTACAACTTTTATCGATCAACGTACTTACTTACATATACTTACGTACAATGGCCCTTCCAGATTTTGCCCGCTCGTGCTTGACATGCGAAGAATGATCTTTTTTGAGATGCCTTCTTTGATTGCCGAATTTCTTATTTACATGCGGATTAATCCATTGCAATCGCGGAGCAAAGGAGAACCGATGAGAAGGCGAGAAAAGTTAAAAAAGTAAAGAAAAAAAAAACGAATTGAAAAGTATAAGAACACTCGGGATTTCAAAACTTATGTATGCTTTGTACGTTGATTGAACTAGCGTAAGGAACCTAGTTCCAGTCGGTTTGTTTAGGGGCCATATTAACCCTGGATGTATCAAGTAATACTTGATCCAACTAATCAATACCAAATAGTGAGTGCTGCCTCTGGTCTTCGGCACCGTTGATGCTTTTCGTTTTGTCTTTTTTTTGTTTGTTTTCTGTTTGTTTTGTTTTTTTTTTTGTTTTTTGTTTTCGTTTTGAATAAAACTTGCATCAACTTTGCAGTATATTTGGTGTTTGTTAGCGATCGATCGGTTGGATCAAGTAAATGCAGCTTATACGTAGAGTTATGATCAATGAACCAGTTCAGTTTTAACGAATTGTTCGTTCGTTAAGTAGATTATCCATTCACATGGCACTCTGTCGCGCACAAACGTAAACGTATCTTGTGTGTGTGTATGTAGATTCGGTATGAGGACGAGGACGAAGATGAAGGCCCCCAGCCAGATCAGTCTTTGGAGCAGGGAGTACCGTTACCAGTCCGGCTTCATGGCAGCTTTCCTCCAGAACTCGCGAGCACACCACTTGAAGACATCGACCCTTTTTACAGCAACCAAAGGGTAGGCCCTCGGCTGATTGGGGGGAATTTGACGAATTTGTCCTCGCGACCGTCTTGCTAATCGGTGCCGTCTTTTTTCTCTGTTCTTTTTCCAGACTTTCGTAGTGGTCAGTAAAGGCAAAGACATATTCCGATTTAGTGCAACAAATGCCCTTTGGATACTCGACCCCTTCAATCCCATTCGACGGGTAGCTATTTATATTCTTGTACATCCGCTATTTTCTCTTTTCATCATCACCACAATCCTTGTCAACTGCATTCTTATGATTATGCCCACCACGCCCACCGTAGAGTCAACAGAGTAAGTGACCGTTACCTTCAATTGGCGGTACCGCAGAAGGTCACATCCGATTTTTTCTGTTCGACAGGGTGATTTTCACCGGCATTTACACGTTTGAGTCTGCCGTTAAAGTGATGGCCAGAGGTTTTATTCTTCAACCATTCACCTACCTTAGAGATGCATGGAACTGGCTCGACTTCGTAGTCATAGCTTTAGCGTGAGTAGCTTAGTTTGGTAGACCATTAGAATACCAATTATTCAACATACTAGTACATAGAAATAAATTATTTGATATTCGGTCGGAAACACACTTTGGAAGGAATACCTTCAATTTTGGAACAACATTTAGCTATTCAATATACCACTTATCTAGGATTTTTTCAAACATAATTTTACTGGTCATGGTATTCCTGCACATTAAGTCTAAATCTTTAAAATAATTAAACCACCAAATAATATCTAATATGACAATTACACAATTTCAAACGGAGACTTGATGTGGCGTTTGATTTTTGATCAATGCCTACCAATTTTGAAACCCACCTACATATACTATCATTTGAAGGATTCTTGACATTTCTATCAAATATTACATTTGCACATTAATCTGAGTTTTTACGATGAGTATAGACAGAAAACGAATGTTTTCAAGAACCAAATAAATGATTCGACCTGAATAAAGTAGTTCCCAATAGTAATTTCTAACCGGATGTTAATATAACTATCTAACGAATCGATAAGTCTTCCAATTGCGTGAATATTTAACTCAAGTCGTGTTGTTCATCCACTTCTTTCCTTGCACACAATTTCGTTTAATATTTAAAGCGATAATAATTCGCTATAAGTAAGACTAATGACCGTTCTGTATTCCACAGCTGTTATTTTCTATTAACTATGTACCTGAGTGTCTATTGAATTTAAGTTTAAGCCACGCTAATAACAGGCTAAATTTAAATGAATTTTTCAAGTGAGTTTTCTATAAATGTGCATTGATGATTGGATTACATATTATTGAAGTGAATGACTTTATACTTTCGTAGTCGGAACGTAGGCAGAATCCAATTAACTGTTTAGCGTTACCCACATAAGTAATAATCAAACAGTATGGTACACTCTCTTATAGTTAATCGTACAGTTTACAAAGCTTATACAACCCTTAAAATTACATAGAAACTTAGAATATTTATATAATATACATAAATATATGTATATAGAAATTTTTGATTTCCCATGTTATTACTTGGTACTTAACTATTGATGTTACCGTTTATTCTTTGTAAAAAAATAATAATATTGAGAGCCGTTTAGTCTTATACATAGTATTTTTCTTAGTATCGTTACAGTAGCTTAATTGAAACTAGTAGGTATTAGGTAATAGGGCTATGAAGATTTGCAACTACATATGGGGTGTTACGCTTCATGCTCCCAGTAAGATTACTTCAGCATCTAATCCTTTCCACCCCCTGCAATCGCGACGCAACCTACGCTACAATCTAACGGACTTTTAACGATTTTTTTGTTGCATTACATGACAGATTGCATAACAGTTGAAATAACAATTTTTTTAATTGGGTTTCAAGTTCATGTATAATTTTCGCAGTATTAAAAAATTCAAATAAATATTTGTTCAAATATATTATATAACGATCGAATAATTCAAATTAACGAATTGATATCCGTTATTTTCCGTTGAAACAATTTAAATTAAAAACGGTTGCAATAAATTTTAATGTAAAAATACAGCGTTGGCGAACTTTTATCCATAAATTGAAAGTTTACCGCCACATACCATTTACGCGACTCGCTGCGACTCTTGCAGAGAGTGCTTTGCAAAAATTTACTGCTTCCTTAATTTTTATTTGCACCGGGTTTACGCAATTTAGTGTACACATATCTTCCACACCATTTAAATGCAATTATAACATTTTCAACTTGACCGGAGTATGCCTATAAAGTTTAATAAAAATTGAAAAAAATATATATATTTAATGCGAAATTAAATTAAAGTAATGAAGTATAATCATGTTGGGAGCGTGGGTGGTGTTTAACCAAACGTATGTAGTTTTGCATCATGATTGTGTGACGTGTCTTACATTTTCTTAAAGAAGTAACATCTAAATATTACCGAATTTGATATATCGAAAGCTTTTAGTGTACATTTAGAGTTGTTCTTTCTCTCTATAAACATTTTATGGCACGCCTCAATTTGCGAACTCGTTTTGAGGGTGATTCTAATTGGACATTCGGAATTTTCCAGTTATGTAACAATGGGAATAGACCTCGGAAACCTCGCTGCCTTGAGAACCTTTAGGGTACTTCGTGCACTCAAAACAGTTGCCATTGTGCCAGGTAAAGACGTAATTAATCACATCGGACAACCTGCTCATTACGCCTGCATCTCTTTTCGCAGGTTTAAAAACTATCGTCGGAGCTGTAATTGAATCTGTAAAAAATCTTCGAGATGTGATAATTTTAACGATGTTTTCCCTTTCGGTTTTCGCTCTCATGGGTTTACAAATTTACATGGGTGTTCTCACTCAGAAATGCATAAAGAACTTTCCGACTGACGGTTCGTGGGGAAACTTGACCCACGAAAATTGGGACAGACACATGGCTAACGAATGTAAGTCGAGAGAAAGTTTTCTTAATTGTGCGCGCCCTTTTCGATATTTTATTTGTGCTGATGGAAACTTTTCTTGCGATTCCTACATAGCCAACTGGTACAGTGATGACTTGGGAATTCCTCTATGCGGCAATTCCTCGGGGGCAGGGTACGTTTCCTTTTTTTTTTTTCCTTTTCGTGCTGCTTACTGTTTGATAACCGAGTCTTTTACGACTGCGAAAGCAATTGCTTTTACGGCATTGTGTGTTTGAATTCGCAGGCAGTGCAGAGAGGGTTACACCTGTTTGCAAGGGTACGGTGATAATCCCAATTATGGTTACACCAGCTTCGATACCTTCGGTTGGGCGTTTCTCTCTGCCTTTCGTCTCATGACACAAGACTACTGGGAGAATTTATATCAGCTCGTCTTACGCTCCGCAGGACCATGGCACATGTTGTTTTTTATCGTCATTATTTTTCTAGGATCTTTTTATCTAGTGAATTTGATTTTGGCCATCGTAGCGATGTCGTATGATGAATTGCAGAAGAAAGCGGAGGAAGAAGAGGCGGCCGAAGAAGAAGCGATAAGGGTACGTAATTGACACCATATCATCTTCATCATCATCATCATCATCTTCTTTGTTCTTATACTCTTCTAATCGGCAACAGCTCCCTCATATACTACCAAAAGAGACAATTAAGTGTTCTCTTTTTGGCGCGCATAATTCATCCAACTGTTTCATATTATATTATGAAGTGATTAATAACCGACTAACAACTTCTGTTCCTTGTCCTCTCTCATTTACTAACGCAGGAGGCTGAAGAGGCGGCACTTGCGAAAGCTAATCGAGCCGAAGCACGGGCCGCCGCCCACGCTGCCGCAGCCGCGGCTGCATCAGCTCCTTCACACTCTCCACATCCACCGCCAGACGGAGGTGGGACAGATATCGTAAAGTCTGACTCGGAATACTCCTGTCATAGCTACGAACTATTTGTAGGTCAAGAAAAGGGCCACGATGACAACAACAAAGAGAAAATGAGCATCAGATCTGAAGGATTAGATTCCGTGAGTGAGCAAAGAAGAGTTCCTACAAATCCCACCAATACGCGGAAAGTCAGCACTGTAAGTGTCCTGACGTTTGCTAAACCCTTTCTAAATTAGATTTTATCAGACATTTAAGTACATTCGAAGTTCTTGTATTTTGAATGAGATTGATTAAATACGTAAAGTCAAGTTCATGACACTTATAGTGTCCAGACAGCAACGATTATTTTAGTTGATTAGACCAATAATGAGATCGCATTATTTGCGACCGTTGTTTTTGGAATTTACTTTGCTCTCTGTACATTTTGCCATTTGCCGACCAAACCCTAATAGTACCGCTGCTCTTAGAACCTCTTAGAATATCCGTTTTTGTTTCGTTTTTCTATGATTACCACTACCAATTACAAGACACGTGACATGGCCAGACAAGTGCAAATAATTTTGTCCCAGTAGAAATCCATTGCTTGCATGATAGAAAGCATTTTTGGAGAGGTAATCAGAGCATAAATACTCCATGTCCCGTGTTCAGACCAGCCTCAGTCTGCCCGGTTCGCCATTCAACTTGCGTCGCGGCTCCAGAGGCAGCCACCAGTTTACGCTGCGTAACAATCGACGCATGGTAGTACCTCCTGGAGATCGTAAGCCTCTTGTACTATCGACATACCTCGATGCCCAGGAACACCTGCCTTATGCCGACGATTCTAATGCCGTCACTCCCATGAGCGAAGAGAATGGTGCTATGGTGGTACCGATGTACTACGCAAATCTAGGTATTTCTCACTAACAACTGATTCTATTTCCCTTCTATCTATACCCACACGCATCCTAATGATAAACTAACTCCAGCCCGCTCCGAAATTCTCAGAAGGAAATTCAACCACGCGTTGGTGATTTCGTTATTATTTTTTACTTGTTTGCGTACGGCAGGTTCACGACATTCATCGTACACGTCCCATGCATCCAGAATGTCTTATACATCTCATGGTGATTTACTCGGTGGCCTTGGCGGTAATGGCAAAGTTATGACGAAGGAAAGCCAGCTAAGGAGCCGGTCGATGAGAAACGGTCCAGCGCCAGCGAATAATATCCTGGAGTATCATATGAAAGCTCACAGAGGGGACTATGTAATTACTGCGATTATGCCGAGTCTGTGTAGCGAAGTGAATAACGGTTTCTTGCAGGACGGACCTACGGGCACAATGTGCGAGGAGAAATTTAAACATTTAGACAATCCCTTTATAGATAACGGCCAGAGACAGACTGTTGTCGATATGAAAGGTATTTTCGCCGGCATCGTCAATATTACGATATTAATTCAAACAAAAACTCTCTTCCGACTAATTACAGACGTAATGGTCCTCAGCGATATCATTGAACAGGCAGCCGGACGACAGAGCGGCGAAGGGGATGGGCATGGAGGTAAGCGCATCAGCCCACCATCGCGCCTGATCCCCATCCCTTAATTCCGACGTTAAACCATCGCAGATTATCAGGACACACTCGGTCACATAACTCCGATCAAATTTACCTCTTCCTGTGATCACTCTTACGATACACCCTAAGTAATACACATACACACACACACACACTGCTACAGTTACCGTTTTAGTTTTCGGATACACTTTAGATTATTGCGCTTTTAGCGACAATTTGAAACATGCAGAACTTGTTTTTCTGCAGCTATCTAACCACCGGCAAAACAGTAGACGTTATATTTTACCCTACAAACCCTGAAACCCTATATTCAATCATTACCCCAAAGTATTGAAACACTGCTTAAATGACACAATTAAATTTGAATTATCCATACAATGGCCCACAATAGTAAGCATGAGGACACTTTTTTTTTTGTAATTGTAGAATTCAGTATTTGGGAGCTTAACGGTTCCCGAAAGTAGCGTCTTAAGCATATAGCAGAATGGAGAAAGTTTTATTTGCAAACAAAGACCTGTCTAAATGTTATTTACGAACGATGGTGTGTTTTTTATTCCATTATAGAATTCCCCGAGTCATTTAGTCCGACCCCTATTTGTGCAATTGAACATTTAAAGAGAACCTTTGCAGCTTCGTAGAAATAAATAAGCGCAATGTGGCTTTTATTTAATATAGACTTATAGAGGATAAACAGGGTTGAATAGGCTCGCTTAATTGAATTGCGTGGTGTCTTCTAAAGATGCTCAATGGGTTAATGTGCCGCCGATGCACCTTAACTTAACCAGCGGTTAAGGACACTTTAAAAGCACAATGCAATTAAAAGCACAGTAAAACCTCTTTCCCCAAAAAAGAGTGTGTCAACTTCACTTTTACTAATGCTTTCGTACAGTTTCGACTTATTATTTCTCAGCCAAAGACGACGACGAAGAAGAGGAGCCGACATTTAAAGAGAAATTCCTCGAATGGCTATTGAAAATGATCGAGATATTTTGCGTGTGGGACTGTTGCCAGCCGTGGCTCGTGCTTCAAAAATTTGTCGCCATGGTGGTATTCGATCCGTTCGTAGAACTATTTATCACGTTATGTATCGTTGTTAACACGTTATTTATGGCCTTGGATCATCACGAGATGGACAAAGATTTGGAGAAGGCTTTGAAGAGCGGAAATTACGTAAGTCGCGGGGCATCCAGAACGGCATCGAGACGCGTGCCAAGGGGGGCGGGCCTTTCGAATATTAACGACGAATATGCTTGCAGTTTTTCACGGCCACATTTATGATCGAAGCAACGATGAAATTAATCGCCATGAGTCCGAAGTATTACTTTCAAGAGGGATGGAACATATTCGACTTCATTATCGTGGCACTCTCATTGTTGGAGTTGGGCTTGGAAGGAGTGCAAGGCCTTTCTGTATTGAGATCCTTCAGATTGGTATGTCACGTCTTATCTGAATGCCATGCAGGTACCGGAATTACTCAACGTCTTTGCATTCTCTCTTTGTGTCCTTAGTTGCGAGTATTCAAATTAGCGAAGTCTTGGCCCACCCTGAATTTGCTTATATCTATAATGGGCAGAACAATGGGAGCGTTGGGTAACCTCACGTTCGTATTGTGTATTATCATATTCATATTTGCCGTTATGGGTATGCAATTGTTCGGTAAAAACTATCTCGGTAAGTATTGATAAGGTTTCGAGATGCCGGGGAGTCGCTAAAGACGACGACCACGATCCGTTGCAGATAATGTGGACCGCTTTCAAGACCACGCGCTTCCTCGTTGGAACTTCACGGACTTCATGCATTCCTTCATGATCGTCTTCAGAGTGCTGTGCGGAGAATGGATCGAGTCGATGTGGGATTGCATGTTGGTGGGCGATGTGTCCTGCATTCCCTTTTTTCTCGCCACCGTCGTCATTGGCAATCTTGTGGTACGTGCGCGACGCGTTTTTCCTATTAAAATCATTTACAGCACCACCACCTTTAGGTACTCAACCTCTTCTTGGCCTTGCTTTTGAGTAATTTTGGTTCATCCAATCTATCCGCGCCAACGGCGGACAATGACACCAATAAAATAGCGGAAGCTTTCAATAGAATCGGTCGGTTCATCGATTGGATCAAGAGCAGCACGAGGAACATGTTCAAAATGTTAAGATTCAAGCTTACCAATCAAATATCCGACCAGCCGCCAGGTGAGGGACCGTCCGACAGTTGGAACAAAGGTTTTTATCATATCTGATAGCTTGCTGGTTTTGCTTGCTGCTCAGATGTAATTGATCTTCATAACTATTTTTCAAGGTGTCACTTACAATTAAAAATTTATTTATTTATTTCATTGTTTTTATCCGTTGATTTAATTTAGTCAGAAAATTGTAAGTGCCATCATTCATTAGGTATCCTAATAAGTAAAATCAAACAAGCTTGACACTCCCAGCATAGGTCTAAGCCCTTTGAAAAAGCAAAAAAAAAATTCAGATAAACTGAAAAATTCACTCGCTTCAGGAAAATCGAAAAATTTGTTTTGTTTTTGGCGAATTACAGTGACCATCAAAGCAAAACTTCGTAAATAACTAATGACTCCTGGACGGAATATATAATATATTATTTAAAGCTTAAATTGACCCACTTAGATACATAGATATCGTCACAAGTAGTGAATCGACAGAGCTTTCGCTATAAGTAAATGTCATTGATAACTTTGACGCTTCGAATTGTTGATTTACGAGAATACACCAATCGCATGTTGATCCCTTCACCCTTTTTATTTGTAGATTTGTTATGTTTGTTTCCTTTTCTTTTTTAAAATATTGATTAAGTTCAAAAGTTTGAACTAGTTAAAAAATTGTTACAATTGTGGAGAATCAATATCGAGCTAGCGGATGTGAAACTAGTTACTATCAGGCTAAATTCCAACTGTTTCCCAAATTTCTTTCGTATTATTTAACGGCTGAATGTATATCCGCAAATTTGTCAACATTTCCTTGTTTCTTATTGTCAATTATAGATGCCCGAGATGGTGGATTAGATATATCCGGTGACGAAATATTAGCAGATGGAATAATATTTAGGGATAAGAAAAATTTAAAGGATAGACTAGAAGTGACAATAGGTGATGGTATGGAGTTCACGATTCATGGGGACTCAAATACGAATAATAAACGCGGCAAAAATAGTATTAATAAATCAAAGACTATAGGCAATTCACTGTTAGAACACGGGAATTTTATCGGACATTTAGATGACGATCAAATTAGCAACAAATCCTACGGCAGTCACAAGAATAGATTCAATAAAGATGATAGTCATAAAGGCAGTGCGGTGACGATCGATCCAGAGGAGCACGAAGAAAAGAGGGACGCCAGCAAAGAAGAACTGGGCATCGAGGAGGACGTCGACGAAGAGGAGTGCGACTTTCAGGAAGCGCTCGGCGAGCAGTTGATAATACTGGACGCCGCGACCGACGATGTGATCGTCCAATCTGAAGATTGCTTTCCGGAGCCGTGCTACAAGAAATTTCCGTTCCTAGCTGGCGACGACGATTCGCCCTTCTGGCAAGGATGGGGCAACTTGCGCTTCAAAACCTATAAACTTATCGAGAACAAGTATTTCGAGACGGCCGTTATAACAATGATTCTATTGAGTAGTTTGGCATTGGCCCTCGAAGACGTGCATCTCCAGCAGCGGCCGATATTACAAGATATTTTATATTACATGGATAGGATTTTCACCGTTATATTTTTCTTCGAAATGTTAATCAAGTGGTTAGCTCTGGGATTCCAGCAATACTTCACTAATGCATGGTGCTGGCTAGATTTTATCATTGTTATGGTGTCCTTAATAAACTTTATCGCGTCTTTGTGCGGTGCCGGAGGCATTCAAGCTTTCAAAACCATGAGAACACTGCGGGCGCTGAGACCGTTACGTGCCATGTCCCGGATGCAAGGCATGAGGGTCGTTGTCAATGCACTCGTCCAAGCTATACCATCTATCTTCAACGTGTTGCTAGTATGCTTAATTTTTTGGCTTATTTTTGCTATTATGGGCGTCCAATTATTCGCCGGCAAATACTTCAAGTGCGTCGATGCGAATAAGACAACACTTAGCTACGAAATAATACCCGACTATAACGCTTGTATAGCTGAGAACTACACGTGGGAAAATTCGCCGATGAATTTCGACCACGTTGGAAAAGCATATCTGTGCCTGTTCCAAGTGGCCACCTTCAAAGGCTGGATCCAAATAATGAATGACGCTATCGATTCCAGAGAGGTACTCACATCGTCGACTGACATCATTTCCCTAATCGAATTTCTAAAAATTTTACCTTCTTTCTAAATTTCAGCTTCTCAAGCAACCGATAAGAGAAACCAACATTTACATGTACTTGTACTTCGTATTCTTTATCATCTTCGGATCGTTCTTCACCCTTAATCTATTCATAGGAGTAATTATCGATAACTTCAATGAACAAAAGAAAAAGGTACCATTTTTCGTCTATCGTTTCCGAGTTCCGATTATTAACAATAACATTTTAGGCGGGTGGATCGTTGGAGATGTTTATGACTGAAGATCAAAAGAAGTACTACAACGCTATGAAAAAGATGGGTTCGAAGAAACCTATGAAAGCTATACCCAGACCGAAGGTGCGTAAATATAGTTCGTTATAGTATGAGAAATGAAATCCTTATTATTTTTTATAGTGGAAACCGCAAGCAATTGTATTTGAAATTGTCACAAATAAGAAGTTCGACATGTTCATCATGCTGTTCATCGGTTTGAACATGTTGACGATGACAATGGACCATTATCAGCAGAAAGAGACATTTACTATGGTTTTAGACTACCTCAACATGATCTTTATTGTTATTTTCAGTACAGAGTGCCTGATGAAAATATTCGCGTTGCGTTATCATTATTTTACTGAGCCATGGAATCTCTTCGATTTGGTAGTGGTCATATTATCCCTCCTAGGTAAGATGCAACGAATAATGTTTGGATTTTTCAATTTCACTGTGAATTAATTGTCCTAGGCCTGGTGCTAAGTGACATCATTGAAAAGTATTTCGTATCACCTACACTTCTGCGAGTCGTGAGAGTAGCGAAAGTAGGCAGAGTATTGCGACTTGTGAAGGGTGCAAAAGGAATACGAACGCTTTTGTTCGCTCTGGCCATGTCACTGCCTGCCTTGTTCAATATTTGCCTACTACTGTTTCTCGTTATGTTCATTTTCGCTATATTCGGAATGTCGTTCTTCATGCACGTAAAGGCTAAAAGCGGCCTAGACGACGTTTACAACTTCAAGACTTTCGGACAGTCGATGATACTATTATTTCAAGTCAGTATCTAGATGATGATCCGACGATTAATAATGTCTCAAATTATGCGTATGCAATTTTTGTTTTGTTTTCTTATAATTAGATGTCTACTTCGGCCGGCTGGGATGGTGTTCTCGATGGCATTATCAACGAAGAAGATTGCAAACAACCGAATAATGAGATCGGCGAAACGGGCAATTGCGGCAATTCAACGATAGGCATTGCCTTCCTACTAAGTTATCTAGTAATATCCTTCTTGATCGTCATCAACATGTACATCGCCGTCATTTTGGAGAACTATTCCCAAGCCACCGAGGACGTGCAAGAAGGTCTCACCGACGACGACTACGATATGTACTACGAAATCTGGCAGCAATTCGATCCGGACGGCACGCAGTACATTCGCTTCGACCAATTGTCCGACTTCCTGGACGTTCTCGAGCCACCGCTCCAGATACACAAGCCTAACAAGTATAAAATAGTGTCGATGGACATTCCGATATGCAAGGGTGATCTGATGTTCTGTGTGGACATTCTCGACGCTCTTACGAAAGACTTCTTTGCGCGTAAGGGCAACCCTATCGAGGAGACCGGCGAATTAGCCGAAGTGCAGAGCCGACCTAACGAAGTGGGTTACGAACCGGTCAGTTCGACGCTGTGGCGGCAACGCGAAGAGTACTGCGCCAGATTGATCCAGAACGCGTGGCGCAAACACAAGCGCGAACACGGCGCCGGCGGCGGCAACACGACGCAGTCCGAAGAGGAAGGCGACGGCGACGGCGACGGCGACGGCGACTGCGATGGCGACGCCGACGGGGACGGCGACGGCGATCCCGACGGCGATCGTGACGGCGACGGTGAAGTTGACGGTAACGGAGACGGTGAGACGGGAGCGCGGCAGACTGCCGTGCTTGTAGAAAGTGACGGGTTCGTCACAAAAAACGGGCATAAAGTGGTGCTACACAGCCGCACGCCCAGCCTTAGTTCGCGTTCTGCAGATGTCTGAGAACGGCCCCGCTCCTCCCCGGACTCGGATTAGCATCAAATTCTAATTGCTAACCGGGCCAAACCAGTGGCCTCTTTTTATCTCAGCGTCATTCACAAATGTGCTCCCTTATGCATATACATCGAAACTAGGACCTTAAAAACTATCCCCCTAATTTGTGCCCGAGGGTGCTGCTGAGATAGAAAGTGTTGCCAAGGAATGCAAAGTCTGTGCTGAGTAGTTTAATGGAGAAGGTATCCTAATATCAACTGCTTTGCTGCTCATATTGCTATTAATATTTCGCACATTTGTATAGAACTGTAATATATCAATTACATAATAATAGTTTTATGAACAGTGAGTAATTGCGATCTAGACGAAATTCCGCCATTTCATTCGCGCCAATTCTGTTTTTTTTTTGTCTCTTATTTCTTCGGACAACCATATTAGTTCAATTATTTTTACTTCAATTGCGTCAGAATTGCAACCTGATGTCCCAGAATCAGGAGGCAAATCTGGCTAAAACATGTTTCATTATTTTCTTCTATTTCGTTTTTATTGTTTCATTGTGTAGATAGTTGAATAGTTAAATAAATCGTAAAAAAAATTGGTGGAATTTCGTGAAGTATCTAGAGGCATTACATTAAGCTGGTTGATGTTACTAGCAGGTGAATTTTCTTAACATTTCTTAAACAAAAACGATTTAATGAAAATTACGCTGTAACATTGATTCATGCCGCTGCAAAAATATTCGCCGCGAGCGGATATTTGCGTTTGAGGTTTGATTGCATTGATATTGTTATCGGTCACTGATTATTTAACAGCGGGACAAAGGGGAAATTGAGTTTAACGCACAGTTCCCATGTGCGTTTCTCCGCAATTTCCCAGCAACTCGATGTGCGGATTGAACCGAATCTTAATACGAAAGTAATATTAATATGGAATATCTAACTACTTAAATCAGCCAAGATTTTTGCCAATTTCTTTGTCGCTGCGACATCGAAATTGTCTTCTTAAATGAACTAACAAAAAAAAAGCAATCACTAAATCGAATAACTCTTAAATCGCGCAGGCACATTCAGCCTGCAACATAATAAATTATCTAATGGTGCTTTCTTCAATTGCTAATTCAGGCTATCTTCACACGCTAAATGGACTGCATTTTGGGGAGGGGCGAAAGGGTAAATTTGCAAAATTGTACACACACACCCACACACATACACTCCCACACTTTGAAACACACTCACACCTACATTACATACACACATACACATACACACCGACATACACAGACAATTTTTTTATAAACCACGTACAAGATTTGATCTATTCGTAAGTTTTAGTACATGTGTGAGATTTAATTATATTGGCACGTACTGATTCTGCCGCTTCGATATTTTTTAGCATTGTTCCCAGACACTTATGATAATCAAAAACGAACGAACGATTTTGTTAATGGTGTGTGAATCATATTGAATGCCTATATTATGTAAAGTCATTGAATTGTTGTTATTTATTAATTGTACGTTTATTGTTGTCATATTTTATGATTATCGAAACCTGGCTGGACCACAAAACGAGAGTTCGGAACTCTTTAAAAAAACAAAACAAAAAATATGATACCTACTAAGATGGAGCGATCAATACGTACTTTACTAAACCTAGATCTCTAATATATGCATTAACGAAAAGCACGTTATGTAGCGAAACGAATAAATTTATTAATGGAACAGAAAAGACCACGACCGGAAGTGAACGGCGCCAACAAAAGTGTTGATATAAGTGATTACTGGTGATTATTGAATTTTCTTTATGAAAATTTACCGCTGCATATGTTACGGTTTTGTAATATTATGTACATCTTATTGCTACTTTATTATCGACTATCCAATTATTATGATTATTATTGTTAAACTTTATATAAATGTTGCGTATCCAGCAATGTTAATTGAGAGTAAGCAAGCAAACATTGGCGGTGAGATGCGGGAGATTCGTTGTTTTTCCCAGACAACGAATTTCCACTCGGTAACGCGGTGATTTTCGGAGAAATTATACGGCTCAGATTGTGCGCAATTCGTTGTTCGGATATATAGAAAAAAAAGTATAGTAATAATGCGCACAAATTTGCGTCCATTTATTCCACGATTAATAAATTAGCACCATTGTAGCACTACCCTATTTAAGCAGGTACAATTTACCGATTTACGTCAGTTGTTAAGTTTGTGCATACGAATCATATTTGCCTGCATCTTCACGAGACGAACCACCGAACCACGAACGTATTGATGAGTGCCGCACACGAAAAATCAACGATACGACTTATAAGTATATAAAGAGCCTCACTTGAAGATGAGTTCAACAAGCGACATGTTTGATTCCTTAGTACTGATCAACATTGCTGGAATATGAAGATATAGAATTTTATTAGAATATGCAGGCATTCGCATTATTCCTAAAACAAAAACCAAAAAAAAAAAACAATTATACGATCATTCATTATTTGTTAAACACACCGCTCTGCTGCTTATTGACATTTTATAATAATATATTTAAAAGTGGAAGTGAAATAATCGGCATACAGCATACCGGTCTGTTATTAATTGTTACTAATTGCATGCTTGTATGCGGTAGCACTCAGTTGGGCCAATCTATGCGGAATTGATAGCGCGGTCATTGTTAATTCCTTCCTACGGTCGAGCGGAAACGAACGCGGCGGCACTCGATTGGCTCAGCGGACCGCGCAGATTTTTCATCTGATTTCTAATCAAATTATTAGTGTTGTATATTTCCATGGACCACTTGGGGAATCGATTTAAATTATTCAACAGAACGTTCTCTTCTCGATATTTTGCACTTTCCTTAATATACCAGATCGATCCCACCGCGGGTGAGGTGAGTTATTATTACGTACATAATTCACTGAAACTAGGTAACATTTTATTAGCAACGTTTCCTCGAATTGTTTCCGAATTCCGCGAGTCATTATAGTTTTCGATGATGGAACATCGTTTAAAAATCTTATAAAAAAGCAAGCAAAATTATTCAAGTGGTTGGCATGAAATTAAAGAGATTAATAATGAATAATTAACCGATGAAATTAAAAACACTCGAAACACGAGAGGACAAGCGATTTGCACGTGACTAACAAAGAAGCTTTTTTATATTTTGCATCTGATTTACTAATAAGACAAATAATAAATAACAAGTATGGATACATAAACACATATGTATTAATTGCGTACATGTATGTATATGTAACATTTTGACAACTCATTCATGTAATATAAGTATATTATTACAACATATATATACATATAGTTTTTCTAAGCAATTGTTGTTTTTAGGATAGCTATTGGAATATTAAGATTTAGTTTATAAGCTTTGCGAAAAATTAAAGCGATCTCGATTTAATTATTTCTTGCTACACCTCTTCCCTGTTGTCTTTCCAAAAAATGCCTTTTTTCCCGCCCGCATTGCGAACGATTTTAATTTTTAATTTTATTGCTTTGTTGATTTAAATGGGCCAACTGTCCCTTGTGGGAAATCATCATTTTCCGCGCAGCCGTCCGCGCAGCACATGGAAAGCTATTGCGCACAACATAGTTGTGGGAAAAACTAGTTTTATCCCTTTAAAGCATCTGAATAAATTCAGATAGTTGTTTATTGGGCAATTTATCACATAGTTTCAAGGAGAGCCAATTTTCCTCAACGAATAAAAGACATTTATGAAATTTTAATGCGCGAGATTTTCGATTTGATTGGGTCATTTATTGGTTTTGCTCTTCAAAATAATGGATGTTAGGATAACGTATTCCACGAGGATATGCATGTAAGGGATTACTGATAGCTGCTCCTGTAAGTGTTGATACTTTTATTTGTTTTTGTTTTTGGTAGAACATTTCTAGACTAAAGTTGGGAATTATACTCTATTCTCTGCAATTATTCAAAGCCAATTTATTTAATAATAACTAAAATACTAATTTTCCATTGCATTTCCGTAATTATTTTATTCGTTATGGTTGTTTTATATAATTTTTAATACGTTTCAAATTGTTTTTTATATTTTTCATTGCATTTCAATAATTATTTTATCAGGCAGGGTAGTTTTTTGATATTTTTAATAAGTTTAGAATTGTTTTTTATTGTTTTCTTTTCATTTCAATAATTATTTTAACAGTTAGGGTGGTTTTTAATATTTTTAATAAGTTTTGATTTGTTTTTTATAGTTTTCATTTCTTTTCAATAATTATTTTATCAGGTAGGGTTGTTTTTTTAATAATTTTATTAAGCTTAGAATTATTTTTTATTTGTTTCATTGAGTTAAAATAATTAATTTATTAGTTAGGGTTGTTTTTAATCTTGTTCTTTGTATGTTAGAAATTAATTTGTAATTAAGTTTTATGTAAACTAAGCAATTTTTGAAATTCTTTTTTATTTTATTGTTGCATTTCTGGTATTTTCATCGAAGACCCAATCAATCAGCTCTTTTCAGAGCTAATAATTGCTATAAATAATAATTATATCGAAAGAAACACTTGATCAAATGTTGAAACTGTTATTAGTAAAGAGAAATCGAATTTGAATTTAATTTACGTTTGTGGACCTTATCGTAGACAACCAGATTTGCATCGTTTAAATTTAAATTTATATCTCCGCTCTTATTTACTCCTGATACAAATCCTGATTTTTCGACACCCGGATTGGTATCAGGAGTAAATAAATTCAAGGAGATAAATTGAAATTTGAATTCCCGCGTTATTTTCCAACCGAAATTTAATTTTCGCGCGCTTAGGAAATAAAAACAAAAAAAATTCGAAACTTAACGAAATCGGGGATTTGTATCAGGAGTA
>JASKGO010000499.1:0-38292 GCA_030556065.1 Holobus sp. GC000080
AAAAAAAAAAAGAAAAAAAAGGAAAATTATTTAGAAAACACTTTCTTTTTTATATTATAGCAAACCTCAGTTAATACTTCTTTTGATCATTCTAAAACAAACAAAAAGTTTGCATGCATTTTCGTTAAATGGATAAAATTTAAAAAAAAAATCGAAATCGATACGATTTTGACCGATACTCCTCGATACAAACGGTGCTCCTTATGTCGTACCTCAAGTTAAAATTAAATTAGTAATATTTATACTGAAGTTCAAACATTTCCAAGTAATTTTAAAATTATTAATTAATTTTTATCGATTAGGTTTTTTTTTTGTTAATGGAAAGAGATTGATATCATAAACATTTATAAAACATAAAAAATCCATTAAAAAATAAATAAATATTTGCATTCGTTAAATTCATATTTTATGCTTTTTAAACATAAAAATACGAAAACAATTACCAATACATCTCTCTGCAAATAAAAAGCAATAAAAGTAATCATTTTCTTCGTAAATTGCCAGTGGGCACAAAAAGCGGCAATAAAAGATCGATCACGAAGACAATAGTTGCAAAAATAGTCATCAAAGTAAAATTAATATTGAGCGAGCGGATATAGGGAAAAAGTCGTACAGAAATGAAAAACAATTTCGCCACTTTGATCGAGTACACTTTTTTTGTTTTGCGATAAATATCTATACTTTGTATGAGGGGCGAATCGAATTTAATAGCTCATCCTCCAGTCTAGACAGCAGCACTGCGGCCGTCGACGAAGAGAGGAAATTTTTAGTAGCGAAATTCGTGACTAAATTACCGGCAAAAATACATTAGGATATTGTGTCTGCACGTTCGTATTCGTGCGCAATGTTTATGGTGACTGCACCTTGCAATTATACCGCCGAATATGTGTAGCTGTAAAACGTTGCTGCAATGTTAAGTCGTAAAAGCGCAAATGGATATCAAAAGCAACAACGACCCAATGCTCTACAGTGCAATTCCTCCAACATTCAAAACTTTCAATAAATGTCACCGTAGGTAATGGGTTCAACTCCAAAAAAACAATAAATCATAGCGAAAACTAAAAATAATAAATTTGATTTTAATTTGCTCCGCAAATTTTATATTAATTTATAAAAATACAGAACATAGCAAGAAAACAATCTCACAGCGATCTTAAAGATTGACAGTGTATGCATTGAACTTATGCTTGGCTGTAAGACCGTCTTCGCCGTCTTCACTGCCTCCAACGCCTCCGCCGCCACCGATTTTTCCGAATAATTGGCTTGTAATGAAGTGATGCATTCGAGATTGGTGTTTGCGCTTCGTCGCCTGTTTATGGGATTTCCCTTGCCGATGCGGGATAAAGTTATTGAAAGAAATTGGACCGACACATATTCCGACGGTGGAGGCGGTGGCAACAGCTAGCACCTATACTTCGCCGCTTTTATAGTGATCCGGGCGAATTTGCCCATCTTGGGGGAAATATATCAGCCGTAATGGACTGGCCGTTATTCGAAATGAGAACAATAAAAGGCTATCTAATAAAGCATTTCGTTGGCTTAGAGGTGCTCTTATAAATCATCCGATTGATGGGGAATGATGCGTCATTTTCCACCATCTGAATTTTCTTCCTCTTCTTCTTCTTCTTCTTCTTCACTATTCCTTTTGTGCAAAGGTCTCGGTCAAACTCATTGATCGTTTCCAAATACCAATTTCAGTTACAATTAAAATTCTAAAATATCATAAAAGGAAAATAAAACAACAGATATTCAATTACAATTAGTCAAAATATAAGCTTTTTAAATAATTATCTATTGTTTTAGAGCTTCAAAATGTTCGTATTACTTTGTATCAGCATTCCTGTTGGATTTTTGCTCTGAGTGAAAAGCAGTTCAGGTGCACGCATCCACCGCACGACAAAGTATTGTGTTAATGAACGATTCGCGGAACAAATATTCCGATATGAAAGAGAGACCTGTTTGAAAACGCCACGCTTTCGATTAACATGAAAGCCCAGCATATCCGGTGTTTAATGCTAGTCGCAATCACAAAGTATCAAAAATATTAATGCGCATAGTTCATGCAAGGAATTTCTGTTGAAAAAGGACTGATCTAGGGGCTATTTGCAATATTTTACACACCGTTCATTAAATTTGCACGCTCATTAAAATCTTCTCCATTTTTATTTTATTTGTAATTCATTGTCTAGTTTTTGTTTGTTTCTGAAATAAATTTATTAAAAGTAATTACTGCTACTTTATTATGATCTAAAATTATACAATTTACACAATGGATTCCCCATTTTTTTTATGTTAATAGCTAAATGTTCAATCCTAACCACATTTTTGTATATTTACTTTTTAAATTCTAAAGTATAAAATAAAAATAAAATCTTAATATGCATTTCTTTTAGTACTTTATTAAATGTAGCATAAAAAAATAATAATAAAAGCAACCTATTAGTTAAATAGTGAAAAGATATTTTGCAGAAAAACCTCAAATTGAGATTACAAATTGACAAATACGTGCGATCAATAAAAGAAAGAAAAATTTCGGCAATGATTCGATCATTAGAAAGTACTTTTTCCGCGATGAAAAATATCGCTGCGTCTATTACTATTATTGCGCTTTGTATGCGGGTGAAAAATTTGGCCAATAAAAGTGATTCAGTATTAAAGTATCTACTCGTATCCGATGCCGACGAGCTTGCCGAAGGCGACGCATTAAGCAACCCCCTAGGAGGACGCCGACGCTTCCCCGTGGCTCCCACTCATTAATTATGACAGCAAAGCTCTATCAAATTGCTTTTTCCTTTCACTTCTATGTATTTCTACATACAGTGCGATCTTAAATGTAGTACCCCCCTGTTTATTTGTAAATTCGGCGGTAGTGACCTTGTTATTGTTTTTTTTTAAATAATGAAATGATATACGAGAACATGGTGAACCTCAGTATAAAGTGAGCTTTTTTCCAACGGAATTCCAATCGGATATTTGTTTTGTTTTTCAATTATTAGTTTTTAAAAAATAGTGAAATCTTACATTGCCCTAGAATTAATTGTTTGGAATTACCATGGCAAAAACTGTATTTAAAGCAATCAATGTACAGTGTTTTGAGATAATTCCCTTAAGTTCAAATAAAATGCATTATTTGTTTTACAAATTAACAGGGGGGTACTACATTTATTACCAGATTGAATATACACATGTGCGTAAGTGCGTGTTCTCATGCAATTTGCTGATATCTTTTGATATTTTTTTTTGCTAGTGAAAATTGGTTTTCGTTTAACAGAAAAATAGTACACTATGAAACATAATTTTTCATAAATATATTTTATTAATTATTCTCGAATAAATTCTGAAATAATTTAAATAAAAAAAAAATTTTTTTTTCTAAAAAATTAGATTGAGTGGTAATTTATGAGCTTCTACAAACGTGGCCCGATATAATAAGCAAATAGTAAATAAATTTGTACTGAGTACGAGCCGGGAGTTGCTAAAATAAATGGTAGTAAGACTCAAGCGCACTGATGCCGCTTGGTGCCCGGCGCCTTCACTCCTCTCTCCGCTACTAGCAACTCACACCAGCCGCCTCCAAAGTTTTGCTCTCCCTCTCTCATTATAAACTAAATAGCTTGCAATATAATTTACGGTAATATAACGACGTCGTATGGTAATAATAATAGTTTATATTAAGTCTTAAGGCTGTTTACGACGTCCTGCTCACATATATTTTCCGGGGGTGTAAGTTGAGATTTTATTAGCTCTTGCTCGCCGATAACTTAACAGGATCGTGTTTAAGGTCAATACGGCCGGTATCGCTTTCGGTCAACAAATATGTCAGGAACACCTTTTACTCATTTTTTTTTCTTCCAATAAATTATTTTTTCCGTTCGTTTTTGTAAAATTTCTATTAAATGTAATGATTTACCTACTTCGCGAAAATTTCAAGATATGCAAAATTAAAATGTGCAAAAAGTAACTGAATGTTATTGAAAAAAAAAATGAAAATATAAATTTTGAATGAAAAGAAAATAATAATAAAGAAAAATTAATTAAACTTGTTGATATTATGTAAAATAATAATTCTTCGAGGGGTTAATTTATCGACCACTTAACGGGCCGCAAAAAGCGGTGTTGAGACATGCAACTTTGATCGGAATGTACGGATTTAAGATATGGGGGTGGTTTTGTGGGTGTCGGGGTTTGCATGTTTCTTATACTTTTGCCACGCTTTCGGTACATACTTATCTCCCAGGGCGCGATGCGGTTGAAGAAGAAGAAGAAGAAGATGAAGAAGAAGAGGGATAGAAACGGGGGCGAAAGCGGTTGCTCTTTGAAATATTCAAAAGAATGGAAGGCAGCGTAGAGTAGATGAGGGTAATTTATAGGGCACTAAGTAGGGTGGAAGTGACAAATTGATAAATATCTTTTATTCGCACTTTGCTACGCAATTGCGTGTGCCGAGTCACGCTTTAAATTATCGACTTGTTTGTTTGGGTGCTTTCGTTTTCTCAAAGTCAACAAACCCGGAAACCCCGTTTACTACTCCGAACTAGTAAGAAAGCTCTACGACTCCAAGGACTGCCATTAAAAAAATCGTAAATTGCTATTTCAAGAAATAAAACTTTTTGAAAGAAAAATTAAAATATAATGTTAATTTATTCTAAGAACTTTTCGTAATATTAAAATTAGTTTTGCCACATAATTGAAGCCTATAATACGTATTATAACATTATAAGTATAAAACATGGAATCAATTATGTTAATTACATGAGCCGCAGTGGGTGCTGAGAAAGGGCCGGCGAGTGGATTTCTTAAGAGATATAAAGACAAAGGAGAAAAGTATGCAAATTTTATTGGCGGCGTTATGTTCAATGGTCTGTACGATGTTCAAATATAATTATCATTAGCCACGCTGGAAACTGCGGAACGAGTGGCGCGCGCGGGGGAAGAATGAAATGAGGGATGCGAGCGGGGGTGCTGCAACTATGAAGTCACTTATTGCGATTATTGCACTTCGGATCGGCTACATTGGATTGCACTTAATGCGAGTCGTTCGCCAAAATGCCACTCTATTAATATAACCACCGCACGTTTAGTTGGTCTAGTGTAGCAGCAGATGTAGAATCATCGCGAAGTAGAGTGCGATGATTTACGATTTGGTCTCAGCTAGATTCCCTATTTATTTTAATTGCCAAACATCGTACAACGCTACAGGATTTCTTTGCTTTGGCTGTTTTAAATGCTCCAAACAATGTAATTTTTCAGAAAAAATTTGTTTTTCTTGTATAAAAAAGAGTTTTATTTATTTTCATAAAAAAAATTCTAAGATGAATAAATTTCAATGTTAATTTGAATTATTAAAATTCTAAAAGATTAAACAAAATTTCCTTTTTTTTTAAATATTTATTACTAAACTTTATGAAAATTTTAATAAAATAAATAAATCTTTCAATTGGAAATTAATAAGTAAATTAGTAAAAAAGCAATTAAATGAAAAGCAAAGTGAATAAAAAATTGAAAATGCATTTTCATTCAATACGTGTGTTGTGCAAATGCATTATTCGATTAAAAAAAAAATGGAAAAGTGCGGGTAAAATTTTAATTTATTACACGACGATGCAGAGCAGCCGCTTGATTAAACTTTCTGCGCGCACTAAATAAATGAAAGGGCTACTTTTGCATATTCATAGATAATTAACTTGGCCATACGTGGCGGTGAGTTATGCGAAAAAAATCAGGTGCTAATTTGGATTTTATTTTCTATTCTCGAAAGGCTCCACCGGTCAAATATAATTAGCGATGCCACTGGTGAAAGGATAAACGCGATTCGAACGTGTTAAAAATTTCCTCCAGTCCAACTAATTTTCAACTTAACTTTTAATTACACACCTCATTAAAATTTCACGCAGAAATGTTAATAGTTCTTTTAAATATTAAAAACGATTGTTATAATCAAAAAAATTATCTAGCCATTGTTTTTTAAGAAAAAAAATTGAAAAAATAGACAGACGATTTTTTATTAGAAAAGATAAATACATTTTATTCAACCAATGTTTGTTATTCGGAGTATTTAAAGGCAAAGAGAGAACAGCAGCAGCGCATAATAAAAGACTTAATGTGGCTTTAGTGGTGCCGAAGAAGTGCCTTAGTCTCGACAGAAAGTTGCGCCTTTGTTGTGGCATTTAGAGAGCCTTTGGCAAAGGGCCTATAAGTGATGACACGACCAACTAAAGAGGCTTGCGAAATTTGCATGAGATTTTCTTCTTTAATGCGTCCTCGTGCGCTAAATAAGTGTGTTTGCGCTACGAAAGAAAACCAAGCACATTATAAAAAAAAAACTGAAGAGAAAAGAGAGAGTGAAAAAAGAAAAGGAAAGAGGGCGAGAGGGGAGAAAAGGACAATTATTTCTTGTCAACTGCGAAGGTATTTTGTAGCAAGCACGGCCACGGAACTAATGGCGCTGCCTTGGAATTACATCAAAGGGAAATTGTTGGAAATTCATCAAAGGATGTATCATAATCCGCCATATATTGCGCCTTTTAATATTTAAATTGCCAATTAAAAGTCATAAGTAAATTAAGAAATCGGCTTCCCCGCGTTTTCCCAACTCACTAAACTTATTTCAACCAACTAAAAGTCGAAAACGTTTAGCACTTTAACTCTTAAGATTGCCAATTTAATGTTCTTTTAAAATTTCCTAAAAATGCGTGAAATTTATCAAATCAATTAAGTATTTCCATTTATTTAAAACTGTACTAGAAATAGTACAAATTTAAAACAAAAAAGGTATTAATTTAAAAATGAAACATTTATTTTGCAAAAAAAGCTCTTAATAAAAGCGCCGCCAATCAGTAAAGTACATTGATATTCGCGTTGGATGAATGATGGTGATCAAAACGAAGCGTCGACGTGGCGTCACAGAATTCGTCTAGTTTTAGACCGATGTCCGCCAAATCCGCAGTGAAATGTTTATTATTTCGCGCAATTAAAGTGTCAGTTGTAATCATAATTGGACGTCAGAGAGACTTACAGTTGCCGCTGCTAGTGCTGCTGTTGGAATTCCGGCCGCTTTGAGCAATGACCTCTTCGCAGCATCCGCATCGTCATGGTAACCGTATAGATTCCCATACGGAAAGTGGTGCGGCGTAACACCAAAACAGACCAGCAAGAATTATCTTATTAGTGGCCTGTTTCTTATCTCACCTACGCACCATTGATGGCGCTCGCTCATTAACCCTTTGAGATGCCGGCAGAACTGCACCAGCTTTATGGACCCCATCGCTCTTATTATATTATAGTATGAGCGAGGGGCTGCGAGAGTGCAGCCCTTAATTTCGCGCCTAATTCATTTAAAAATATGTTCATTGGTTACTTTTCTTTTCCGAAAAATTTGTTGCTGCTCTTAAGGATATTAGCTTTTACTTTTTCCCTCTTCCTTCTTATAGCGGAAGTTTATTGGCTGGAACTTAATTAAATTAAAAAAAAAAAAGGATTTTAAAATTTGTAATTTTTTATGTTAATAATAAGTTTTTGGTATATTTTAAAGTAAATGATGCTTCAAATGCCCTAAAAAAGGGGATTATTTAATTTAAAAAGTTGAAATTGTGTAATTTCAATATTTCAGTTATTATTCCATCAATTCCATCCTATTTTTCTTTATTTCATAATACATGGTAAATCTCAAATTAACCTCAATTAATAATTTAATTAATTACTTAATGAACCAAACCTAAACCAAACCAACCTCATTAAAACTAATCTAAAATAATAGTTTTTCTACGCAAATTAATTAAAATTTTTGTTCAAATTATACTAGGCAGTGTTATTTCCTTTTTTTTTTAATTAACTGTTTATATCCAAATATCATATCATATTGATAAAATTAAATAATTTAAATTTGAGCCATTAAAATATCCAAAATGACTTTTTAACCCAAACAAAAAATTGAATAGATAACTGCAATTAAAAGAATTAAAATCAGCCTGCATATAGCGATATACGTAGATTGAATGCATTTAATTAAGAATTAATTTGGCTTAGGAATTTCCAACAATTGAAGGTGTTTTATTATGGAAAAATCTCCTTTTGTGATTTGTGCAGACTTCCTTTATTACCCTCAAAACTTCTACTGAAATTCATTTAAAATATGGCCTTCCTTTTGACATTAAGAGAGAAAATCTCTTGGAAAACGTTTAAGAAATGGATGAACGCAAGGATAGAGAGAAAGATAGAAAAAAAAAAGAACCACAAAATAAACTAGCTTGCACCTAAAAGAAGAAGAAGAAGAAGAGATTCGAAAGCAGCAGCGGCGAAAATAAAAGGACCACAAGAACGCTTCTTTCTCTTCCTGTTTCCACAACACACACATACACACACACACACACACACACACACACACACACACACACACACACACACACACACAAACCCATACAAAGTTATCATCGCTCATAAAGAAAATTTAGAAACTATCCCAGCTTTTAAAATCTGCTGCACTCGACTGTGGGTGCACCGGTCCATCCTTTTATATACAATTCCACCTTTTATTCTGCCACTATATATTCCTTAAAGCGGCGGGCGCGTTTTTTGTCCTTTCACTGTGTGCGTGCGTGTGCACTCCGTTCCAAACCGCCCCCCGTTTTATATATCTATAAATGTGTTCGAAAGTTGTTCTCGTGCATTCAACTTTATGTAAATTGTTGTTGAACTTGTATAATTCACTGAGTGAGCGAATGTAGTTAAGTTGAAATATTCTCTAGAGTTTTCTATTAAAGTTGACAAATTTCAGTTGTTGGCAAGATTTCATCCGCCTCCGACTCCATTCTCACCGGTTAAACAACTAAGTACCTTATGTTAAGGGCTGCAGATTAGATAAAGTCATTTGAGTTAAATTCTATAGGAGGTGGCGGGATAATTAATTTTGCGCAATTACAGTATCACTGCGCTTTGGAATTTTTGTTTCCGACGAATTGATTTATTTTTCATTATTTAACTATGGTAGTGGTCCCTCTGCCTATATATAATATCATTTTTAGTTTGTCCTAAATTAAGGATTACAAACAGATAGATTACCTCATTTCTCACAAACCTGGTGATAACGATTTCGGGCCACCTTTGCAATTTTTTATTTATCCACTGATTTTTGTAATTATGTCGGATGTCGGATGTCGGAAATGACCCCAACTTCTGATTTTTAAAAGCCATGTATCTCTTTTTTTTTCACTTTTTATTTAATTCTAGGAGTGATTCGAATTTAAAAATGTGCATTTACTAAATTTTTAATTTTTGAGATTCCCAAAAATTTGATG
Organism: Holobus sp. GC000080; assembly: GCA_030556065.1. Classification (NCBI taxonomy): domain Eukaryota; kingdom Metazoa; phylum Arthropoda; class Insecta; order Coleoptera; family Staphylinidae; genus Holobus; species Holobus sp. GC000080. The sequence continues at coordinate 9,294 of JASKGO010000499.1, forward strand.
TTTAAGTTTTGTCTTCATTCTCTCATCTAATTTTCATCAATATCAAGGTTGCAGGGAAGGATTTTAAATTTGTTTCCACCACCTTTGATTCTGTGTAAAAAATAAATTTGGAACAATTAAAAAGTAACAAATTTTTGGGACTCAAACCCTGGAATCAAAAAAAGTGAAAAAAATGTCTTTCGTGCCACTTAAAAATCAAATAAGGGAGTCATTTCCAGAGAAACTGGAAGTGATAAAAAATTGAAATTTAAGCCAATAAATCGGAAATATTGCCTTATATAAGTTTTTTTATTTTTATAAAAATTAGTTAGTGAAAAATAAAATGGCAGGGGTGGGCCTTAACGCGTTGACAATCGGTATACACCACTATTTTTATTTATTGCTCTCTCAATTGTCTTTTCTCTTTTTTTAGCTACTTATGACAAACTGATCAATTTTATATAAATAGAATGATAAAAACTGGTTAAGTTAAAAAAAGGTTTCAAAGGAAATGGATTCAATAATTTGGGGCCGAGGAAGTATTAATTCACTTTCGTTCAATTTTATTCATTTTCTAATTATAAGGGGTTTGTATGATTCATACAGTGGCTTTAATTTAAGGGATGCACGCAACGTCCTGATCCGAGTACAAACTAAATTACGGAATTCCAAGCCTGTAATTTATTCATTCCTTTTATTTTACATTTGCTAATAGTAAACGTATTAAGAATGTCGCTTTTCGGTGTCAAAATAATAAATAAGCTGTTTTCTTTGAGCAAAAAAGGAAAGTATGATTGCACCTTACGATTACTTAGAAATGTTAAACGTCCCGTGTAGTGAATTTACGATAATTTTAGATAAACAGAACGTTGCCAAAGGGACCAGCAACATCCCATAATTACTATAGTTACGTTACGTGTCCCGTAGACGGTTTTTTCCACCTAGGATTCCCGTCCATTTATTATGCGAGTAATTGAGATTCGAGCAATTAGATTGTGCCGGAAGTGCATCCTGCGAAATGGACGAGCGGTACGCGCGCTCGCTCTGCCGCTCGCTCGCCCATCTCTTAATATTTTCGCGAAGATGTGTGTCCTGCTCGCTGTGCGGAAAATTTCCATTGCGATTCTATTAAAATACTTAGCATTCTCGGTTGTTGTTTGATTAAATTTAGAATGATTGTTATTCTGCATACGGAGAGTTATTTCAACGTAACCACTTTACGTCTCGAATTTATCTTAGCTGCTGCTACTGCTGCTGCCGCTGCCGCTGCCGCTGCTACATTTTCCCATTTCCCAAGGAAATGTCACGACGAATATATCTGTAGCACTATGTACTGGCAGACGCAGTATACAATGCCAAAATAAACAAACAGGACTATAGACACAACACATAAATTTGCAAAGCCTATATTGCTGAAAAGTCATTTTTAATCCGCATATTGCTTGGCTTGTCTTTCGCGGTATTTATTAGGAACTCCTTGAAAAATCTACTTTCATTCTATCTTTGAAAACTGCTCAATAAAATTTAAAAAAAAATTAAATGAAGCACAGTTTGTAATTGAAAATAATAAGTAGGTTGATATAGAAGCCGCTCATTTTGTGTCATTAATAAAAAAACTTTTATAAGGCATTATGGAAGATTCGGGAAGATATAACTATACTGATGGTATATAAGCTGAGAGGCTTTTCGGCTGTTGGATGCTGTTTAGTTGGAAAAACGCTCGGCACACAAAATTTTACGATTTCTTATCTCTTGACATCGAATATTGAGACTTTGAGAGGATACTTTATGATATTTTTTCATTCCGATTTTTATGTCGCCTATATACAAACACCTCCATCACGTTCCCTGTATTACAACACTTTCTCGCAGGTTTATTGTTTCGGGGGAGATCCGAAAATATGCTACAAGTGAAATGGCCAAAGTTGTTTGGATGCATTTTCAAGTTTTTCCAAACGATTTCCTTTCAGAAATATGTAAAAGCAAACTTGGAAATATTTAATAGACGGATAATTTTATGAACACAAGTGAATTGTTATTTTCTGTTGGAAAATATTCTTTTTAGTTGTGGAAAAAGTTTTCAGGGGAATAAACTTATCCATTTCGTTTCTCTATAGGAGTTTTTATTACACTTTTTCGTTCCAAAAAAACAAAAAACTGTACAAAAAATAAGGTGAGGCAATAGATAATATATAATAATAATAATAATAATAATAATAATAATATAAAATAATAAATTAAAATTTTAGACTTTAAACTGTGAAGGTAAAAACTTTTAACGAGAAATATTCCTTTATTGGTATGATTTTTACAGTACTAATTTTTATAAAGAAATTATCGGTCTGTATTTAAAGTACAAAATTTTTGATTAATTGATATAATTTTTAATCACTTCCAATTTCAATCAATTAAAAGAAAATGTGTATAACTTTGATTTTTTTTTTTTAAGAAAACAAGTAGAAATATAATTATCAGGATTTTTGAGATCTTGACTATAAACATTTTAACTATTTGATGTATTTTTTTAATCACAAAAAATATCTTTAAAATTTATCCAAAATAAAAAAGTTCTTTGTGACTTTTAATCTAACCATAGAAAATTTAAGTAAATTGAGGCTCCGGCTCTTTAGGGTTATCTTCATCTTTCATTCTAATTAAAATGATGCAAAAGTGCAAAATAAAATTATTAACAAAAACTGAATAATATAGTTTCGAAGCGACTGGTTTTCTCAATAGTATACAGGAAGGGAAATGTAGAGTAGCGAATATAGAAGGAAATTCAAGTCCTGAGGTGATATTATAATATAATGTCATTGTGTGTTTGCCTTCTGGAGGCGAACAAAGGATGCGCTGGTTGTTTGCGGTGGCGGTTAACTTGCAGCGAGCGGCAGCGGCAATGGTGGCGGCGGCGGCGGCGTAACGTCGAACGAACGCATAAACATAATCACTCATAAGACTTACGGCGGAACAATTACACCGAGATAACTAAATTGAGCTTTGCCGCAATAGACAAACACAAGCCGAACACCAATTCCGTTTATTGCTCACCCACTGCTGCTTCATTAAGATTATAGCAACAAATTTATAAACAATAGGATGCATAACATATTCAAATAATTTTTCTTTACCTAATTTTCAAACTTTCCGCTTTATATGATTTTTTTTTCTTGAAATTATTTAATATTGTCTAAGGATAAATGTAATTGCGTAGTTATTATTCATTTCTTTTAGTAAAGGGTTTTTATTGGCGGCTTCTAATAATTTTATAGGGCGAGATAAGAATCTTTAGTTGTTGTTAGAGTTTTCAAAGTCTAATTATTCGGTAATAATCTTATTTTATGACCAACTGCACAGTCTTTACAGCTATACAGTAAAAAGTTTATAGTTAAACCGCAAAATTAAGTGCACGCATACCTTCTGTTCCTTTTTCGAAACTTAATTTTTTTTGGTCTATAAAATTAAATCTAAAATTTCATGCAAAACGTTAAAGTTCGGGGAATTTTAGCAGCAAAAAAAATAATAAAAGTTTGCATAATAATTGCCCAACGAAAATTGTTATAAAATCGTTACAAATAAACCGATGATTGAGCAATAATAACAGGCCATTTAGTGCTGGCTGGTTTGTACTGCGTTTGTAAAATTTGCATTTCGCAATGGCATCGCACACATTTTCGTGGCAATTAAATTATTGCGTGCGCAAACTTGATGAAATTAAAATATCTCCTGCATGCTGCTAAAGCCCTAATATTGCAAAATTGTAGCTACCTCTGCAATATTATACCTTACTGCAAAAACTACGCATAAAAATATAATAATAAAATTGCAAGCTTTATTCAAGCACCAGTTCTTATAAATATATTATACCATTGTTATAAATATATTTATTTATTTATTTATAGATAGAAAAAATATCATTTAATATATTTAAATAGGAGTAAATATATTAATTTATATAAATGGCGGATCAGGAGAGTAGAAAAGAGTAACGGGTTACGTGTGTAGTGTGTACCGTGTAGCGGCAGTTTGCTGTTACCGCCGCCGGTCTCGGTGGCGGTCGAACTCTCGGCACTCAATGCTCTCATGCAAGTTTATTTCAATGGATCTTTCATGTTTCTAAATTGTGTTTCAATTATTTGTAACTTGTTTTGCGGATTTGTCTTCCTCGTTTTTTCGCAAAGAAAGTTTTGCTCAAAGTTTTCGTTGTTTTGCAAAACGGCTCAGTATTTTGCAAATTTTTTTCACAATTTTTCAAGTACTACTTTTTAAGGTTGAACTATTACAAATAGTTAAAATTCGATAATGGCTAAAAGATTTATAAATAAAAACGAAAAAAGTAGTTTAAATAGCCATGAAAACATTTATTGTAAAAATTGACGCTTTAATTTTATTGCAAATTAAAGCAAAAAAACGCATCATCAAGGAATTAAATTACCAGAAAATGAAGAAACTGATAAATTAATTAAAAATCTATAATTGAAAGACAAATTTGTGAGAAAAAAGCTGAGCAATAACCAAGCAAAAATAGCGAAAAAAGCCAGCATCCAAGTAAAAGTTGGGTAAAAGTTTAATTAAAATTTCCGTCTCTTAAATAATTACACATCCCTGGAAAATTGTTAATGAAGCGGGATATTTCGCGGTGGGCACTGAAAGGTCCTGAAAAGCCATTCAAGTAGTTTTAATTTAGTTCTGGAGACTTTCAGTTCAGGTAGTGGCGGAATCCAGAAAACCTCTTTACAACTCGTCTGCCTTTCCTTTTACATTTCTCTCTCGGTACGATCGGATAGATAATTTACCAGATAGATAATTTCGGCTCCTTTCGTTAGCTACTCCTTCAAGTTGCTCGACGCAAGGATGAAACTTCTTCTCCACACACACACACACGCACACTCAGACACTTCACCCCGCGTGTCTGGTCCGATGCGAACGAGTTGCTTGTCGAAGTGAACGAACTGCTGAAAAACCTTTCGATGCATTACTTTTCCCCTTTTTTCATATAGTATACACCCCACGGTTTTCCATAAACTTATGCGATGGTGGAGAAAGGTCGGCAATATTGTGACGAATCGTTCGTGCAAAGTGTATTTATACAATAATCGTCGTAAAATGAGTTTTTCCACCCACTACTACCATCATTGAATACTAATAATCCTCAGCATCGTTTCGTCCACTCTATATACTCCAATGCAAGTTTTGCCCCTGTATGTGTGTGGGCGAGTGTGCACTACGAACTATTATTATTATTGCCGGAGAGGAGGTCTTTTTGTTGGCTTTACTTCTTTGCGCGCCCCAACGGTAGATAATGCGAGTAACAGGGACAACACACCACCACAAAAGTGGAAACGTGAGATATTTGCTGATAAAACTCTACACACTGCATTTGCCAAGTGGGATATGCTACCGGGGTAGCTTCCCCAAGGGCCTAAATAATAAAAACCAACTATAGTGGAGAGTGAGAGACCTCTGAAAGCTACGCAAATCCCTTCCTTTTGCTCCTCGAACGGACGCTTCTAGGTTAAAATCGATCAATTTGTAGAATCCCGCAGAGATAAACGAGCAAATACATAACGACGATTAAAAATAGTTTTGATTTTAATTATAAAATAAAATACATTTTCACAAAAAATATGCTAGCTTTTTTTAAGGTAAGTTAAAATTTTGTTTTCCAGTTATTCAATTCAAACTCCTTGTTTAGTTTTCTTTATTCATTTAAGTATTGATTTTTGATGTTATTATTAATTGTAAATGGTTTGAAAAAATTCTCTTCCATGGACCAGAATATTTTAAATGTTTCGTTTTATTTATTAAAACTTTATAAATTGGAAAATAAGAAAAGTGATTACGGGACAAAAAGAAGAAGTTTGCATAACTAATATCTAATAACGGAAATCCTAAGCAAATATAGATTTGCAGAAGAAGAAAACATTGCTGTTTACTCATACAAATTCAATATTGTCCCGAAGCCCATTGTAATATCTGTTATGCCTTGGTAATTATTTACAGAGCGAGCGCTTATATTTCGCATTATTATGCCGGAAAACCGGACAAAACAAAGTTTAGTCAGTTAGTCTAATTATTTGAATTGCTAATTTCGGTTTTAGTAGCTGTGGCGGCGACGGCGGCCACTACCATTACACCACACTAAAATATACTCGTTACATGTTACTGACAACTGAAATTATTATATTTTATAAGCGTGCGTAATTGTTGTCGCTTCGCTGATTTGCTTTCGGTACAACTTATAAAAGTTTCATTAATTGCGCACTGCTCTATACATATTTTTTATATTGCGTTACGTTAATTATGTAAACTATTCCCTATGGCGAACGACTGCATGTACAAATATAAATAATTAAAATATGAAAACTTTTCTTATTTAGTAAGTACTATGCACTTGCATGCGAGTAAACAGAGTGGTTTATGTATGTATGAAGGAAGAGGAAGAGAAGGAGGAAGAAAAATATAAAGGAAGTTCCATTTAATTCCACAATATGCGCGATATACTTTATGAATATCATTCAAGTACCTATAGGCGAAGCGAAATTTAAATTTTCCCTTGTTGTTTGCGCGCCACGCTCTCTGTTTCCATTAAAACGACAACAAAATTTAATCCGCAAGACTCCTTTATCCCAAAAATGAATAATTAAACTTAGCGGGTGGCACATAAAATGCGCCGAGGAAACGGCACCACCACACAACAAACTTATGCGAAACGAATAAAATATTAAACGGTTTCTTTTACAACTTATATACACATACTTTTCGGCGTCTTCTCCCTCCACTTCCTCTTCTTCTTCTTGGGATGTGCTTCGGGGAAGTACAAGCTTATTAAATGTATATGAAGGAGACTACACAATTCATTAACTGCTCGACGGTAATTTCTAAAAATACACCGTTCGCATTGTTTTAACGTAAGTAATTCGTTAGCGTATTTAGTGCGCTCTTCTTTTTGCTTGTAAGAGTTGTCTTTGTGGAATTGGATTCATTTCGGTTTTTGTTCTGTAAAACACTCTAGCTAATTACCGGCGATTAATATTTGATGAGTCGATTTATGGTTTTAGCAAGCAAATTGTTTCACTTACGGATATCGCATTGCTAAAAAAACAAATTTGCTTGATAATTCTTTCTTTAAAATGTATATTTTTTTAGAAAGATATTAATTATTATTTAAAATGTATTAAGTTTTATTACTTATACTCCCGTTTCGTCAAATAAAAAAATGGATATTTTTTCTTATTGATTTAATTTTTTCCCCAATAAAAAATTAGGGTACCAAATAAACAGTAAAAATGTCTTTTATCTTAAATTCACTAATTCAATAACCATATTAAAATTGAAAACAATTTAAATCTTCGTAGCCTTCGCTTTATTATAAATTATAAAATTTATTCATTGCTAGGTATACGAAAAAAAAAATGCAAAAAAAATTAAATATTACAAAAATTCTAGTACTTTCAATACTTTTTAAGGCAAATTAATTCCAAAAAGGAACATCAATTAATTGAAATAAATTATGTTTAAATATTTTGACCTATTTCATTTTCTAAATTTTTAAGCATTGATTTTTTTTAAATATCAAGATCAATTAGTTGTCTTTAAAATACACTACCTTAATAAATTAACATTAAATAAAATTATTATAATAACATTTCTAATAATCAAACTATGAAGGCATAGCGAAGTTGAAAATTTGAGAAAATCGAAGAAATAAAGTCAAAATTTTCTATATTTTAATTTTTTTTTCATAATTTATAAAATTTGATTCTTTATTAAATGTCAAGATTATTTATTTGTCTTTAAAATACAGTTCCTAGATAAATTTTATCACATGTCTAATAATCATACTATAAAAACTGATTTAAAATCATCGTGAATTCGAAAATTTGGAAAATTTAAAAAAATCAAATCAAAGACCAAAGCAAATGTAATTTATTTTTAAATGTGACCGACAGTGTCGCAGATAATTTGTATGTTAAGCTAAGACGACATAGAGACACAGAGAGCAGATAAGAGTGTGCCTCCGATGGAATGTACGTATTTGCCGATGCAAAAGTAGGGCCTTTGTGGCTCCAGCTCACGCAGGTAGAAACAGATAAAGCAAACGGCAAACGCTTCGGCGTCGGCGGTGGCGTCGAAGAGCGAGTCTAATTCTAAGCGAGCGGGGCTACTTGAAATTCAAGAGTTCTCCATGTTAATCTAATACTCGCGCATTGTGAACATCGCAGCAGTAGCTCGCGATGATTGCGGATCCGCCAACATCCACTTCCTAAACTACTTTCTTAACTTCCGCAAACAATATCTGCATGTACCGGCGCCTTCACATATCCACCGCTCACCGTCTCGTGAAATCATTTCAGTCAGTCCGGTGCGGTGCGTTGGCTGTTGTATTGAGAGAGCGAGAGCCATTAGACTTGCTAATTCGCCAAAAACACCAGATGCTCTATATTCACCGCATTTAGTCGGAGCGGAAGAGCGGCAATCGCGTGGGGCTTGTTCCTCTCTGCACGGCTCACGGTCGTCGTCCATGTAGCTGCAGCAGATAACTCGTCCTTGCGTGTGCACTCTGCACATTATTGTCCGTACGCATGATAAATAACGAGAGAGGTGCATAAACAACGGCCATGAGAGAACATGCGCCTGCATTAATGCCCACTTCCGAATTGTTTTAAGTTAACACTCCGGCTGCGCGTTTATACTGCGAAATAATTTTGCGCAAAAGGATGGTCCGGAATCCTTTCGCAGCGCTCGTCAGGGGACGGTCTTAACTGAAATCGTGCTGATGCAGGGACTAGTCGATGCTTCTTCACTGCCTGGTAAATAATGCATCGGGACGCTATTTATCAGGACGCTCAGGACGATTGCAAAGAGGAACACGGATGGCGACAGTAAACAACGAACGGTTCCTCTGACAACTACAAATAGGCTTTTTGTAGGACCGAAATAGCGAGACGCTTAGTTTCTACATGCAGTTTTACATGGCACGGCAACGTTTACGTCATTCGCTTCTCAAAATGAATGCATTTTTCTTCCAGCAGGAAATATTGGATAATTTAACTGTCTTCGCGGTTTTCCTAAGCGTTATTTCGTATTTATTTACTTCAAATTCAAATTTTGTTAGTTTTTTCATTGTAATGGAATGCAGGATGGCCATTTTTCTCACACTGTATGATTTTTTAAAATTTATTGTATGAAAATAATTAGAATTTAATTAATTATTAATTGTTAAGTTTTTGTTTGTTTCAGGGAACATAAGAACCTGATGCCATGCAATAAGCGATTTTTGTTTGATGGCATATATTTTGCGTTATTTAAATGTTTTTAATTTTAATTTTATTGATAATTTATAAAATTGTCAGTAAAAGTTTTATAATAATAATAATTAACAAAATTTAATTCAAAAATTAACAAAAAAAATGCAGCAAAATATGTAAAAAACCGATAGAAAAAACTTTTGACATTTTTTTCCATGCAACATATAAATTATTAATGGGGCAAATTTAATACACATGATATGGGGTAAACATACTTGGAACTTTCTCGTTCATGTTTACATTACAGTTTTTTATTGTTTAGGTTCCGCTTTCTATATGAAAATTTCATCGACGAGGGATCCAATTAGAAACTTTTTTATACACTTGCCAAAAAAAAAAGCGAAATTAGTATGATTAAAATGATAAATTCATGAGGTCTTCTACCAAAATTTTTCCTTCGCTACATTGTGAAAATTGTTTGTTTTTATAGAAATAAAAAAGAACGCCGGGGTAGTCCATGCAAGTGAATTTCCTCATTCCGTCTCATGCGGCGTTCTCGCCGTGGAACAATGCCGACGATATATTTTAAGGCATTTCATTTATTTGATGGTGCAGGTTTTTGTCCTAAAGGCCGCGAGATATAATAAAATACAAACGGTCGACACCGACTTTTTTTCCTCGCCCGCCGTTGGTTTTTGTCTGAAAAACCACACAAGTAAAGTACCATTTATTTCAAAGTCAAATTCCGGACTGAGTTTTTTCCTCTGTTTGCTCCAAGTGCTTCTGTTACCGGCATGCAAAGCGTCGGTTTTCAGATAAATCTAAACGTTTCATATATCCCTTTCAGATCTATAAAAAACTATATAGCGCATGCAGGGTGGTATTAACCCCTTGTATGTTTGCATAGAAAAAAACCAACTGCAAGTGACCAAAAAAGACAATTGAAATTCCGGAAACAAACAAGCTGTGTTTGACACTTGCTAGAATTAGTTTTTATAACTCTTTTCTGCCATTTGAAATGGAAAATTTGTTTAGTTGCCACTATCAAAATTTAAAAGCTAAAAATTTTATTGAATATGATTTTTCTTTGCGCATTTAGGTTCTGTAGCGGACGAATCGGATTGCGTATAGAAGATTAATAAATAATATTATTTTAGGAAAATTTTTATTAGCTCAAGAGAGCGTCTCAAGGTGGTTGTGGAGCGCCTAAAAAGTCCCTTTTCTGCCTAAAAATCGTTATCAAAGTGGCACTCACAGTGAAACAAATTTGTAACATATTTTTACGAGTAAAATTATAAAAAAACAATTTAAGCCACAAATAATGATAGTTTAAGTGTAAATTAATACTTATTTTCAACAATTTACTTCAAAAGGTAATTATCAATGAAATAATGAGGTTACAATATTTATTACAAAAGCTATTAGTTTTAATAATACAAAAACTAATAAATATAAGGAAAATTGCACATAACATAACCACCAATAATTGTTAAAATACTATTTATTATAAAAAGAAACATTTAAGCTAATCAGGGAGTGATTTAACATGAAAATTAATGAAATTAATTAGGATTTAATTAAATTTTGCGGTCTTTTTTTTCTGTTGCATCTCTTCAAACGTCTTTGCTCCTAATAAAAATTATCAATTCTGATAAAATTTAAATCTGTATCTGAAGTTTGGAAAGATAAATTGAAATAATAAATTAAAATGAAAAAATTTTCACATAATTTCATTAATTTTTATTGCACGATAATAAATAATAATTTACTACGGAAAAGAAATAACTTCAGAATAAGTAGGAATTGCAAAAAAAAAAATCATAATACAAATTTTGAGTTTTACTAATTAAAATAAAATCAAAGAAAATATGTAAAATATCTTTTATTAAGTGCACTCCTAGTGCTAACTCGTGCTAACGTCAGCGCCCACAATTTTATAAAAATTAATAAATTAAAATTAAAAAAAAAATCTAGTGTTTATTTAATATCTCCAAATTTAAAGACTGGGCTTTTTGAAATTTTATTTTACAATTTTTTATAGTCAATCAAAAATTTGATAATTATTGTAAAAAAAAAACAATCACAAAAAAATTCCCTATATTTAAACGGAATTTTAATACCCAGCGTAATTACTCTATTGTCTATTAAAAGTATTTTAAACCGGGTGCATTGCTTATATCGTGATAAACTCAAAGGGCAAAAATTCTCATCTGGTTGCGGTAATCAAAGAAGCGTGAACTGCATAGAGGAGCAAAGTTTCCTAGACAAGTTGAGCCGGAGCGCTCGAAGTAACACAATTTAATGAAATTAGCGCTAGTAGGTATATTTCGCGTCTCTTCCGATATTACTTTAGTCGGTTTTGAGTCTGGCAGCCGCATTTCGCTCTTCTTGAGCAACTTGCGTAATTGAGTTAGCAGCGTTGAACATAAATCGCATGAAGTGCAACTTATCTCGTACCGTCTCTATCTAACCCCATACATAATACACATCCACCTGCATCTGTACGCACTTACTTCCCCATGGCATACATGTTACCCCCATCTTTCCATGTACATACATCTGAGTACAATACAGTACAGTAGGTATGGTGTATGAAATAAAGAGACACACAAGACACAATTCCAGAGCGGCTCTGCTTGTGTATAGACTAATTATTGTTACTTGTTACAGTTAATATATTTTCGCGTGCAGCTTAATTAAAATGGAAAATTCATAGGGGATGCGTGCTAATTTATCGTGATAACTTTTATAATCTCATTCCGCATCTTATTCGATTATTACATTTCAGTACATTTTGCATTCTGCAAGCTGCTTCTTTCCTTCTCGGCATCTCTTTTTTGCTGGCAAGGCAATACGTAGAAGAAATGTATGAGCAAAGATATGTGCAGACAAACATACAGTCAGTCGTATGGTGAGTGGAGAGCCGCAGCGTTCTGAATAATATTATTGCGTGTTTATGGGGCTGCTTCGTATGCATCGAATAATTAAATATTTCAACGGGTAGCAGGTGTTTGCTTGCTGAATATTCATGTTACTTATTGCTTAAGATAATATGAGGGTGTTGTACACTCATATAATATGACACGTGTGCCGTATATTAGCATTGCGCCGAATTTTCATTTTTCCGGGGGGTGGCTCGCATTTATTAAAAGCCACACGAATAATGTATCAACTTTTTTCCTCCTTCGTGAAGAGTGATCAATATTTGTTCGAACGTGAGAAAATTTGAAAATTATTAAAACATATATTTGTTTTATATGAATTTAATAAAATTTTAATGAGAAATGATGTTAAAGATGTTTACTCCCAATTAATTGTTATAATTAAGCTTTTCTGGGCTATAAACTAGGCTAATAAATAAAGGATATTTAGCAGTAAGTTTAGATTAAAATTTTATTAAAATTGGCCAACAAGTTTTATATTTGTGAACAAATATGTAAACGAACATTTTAAATCGTAGGGTTCCATGTAAGAGAAAGTATGTGATAATTATTAACAACTTTTAATGCAATTAAGAAAAAAAATGTTGGTGTCACTTTAAAGATAATAATGGTCAATAAAAATTATTTTTTTCTCAAAATAAATATATATTAAACAAAAAAACTGCTTGCAAACAATTTAAAAATTCTTAAAAATAATAATTTCCTTAAAAAATAGTACTTATTGAAAAAAAAATCTTAAAAAAATTATAATTGGTGTTACAATTAAGACATGGTTTCATAAAATTTGCACACATTTCAAATATCATTAATTAAACCAGCCAAATAATTTTAAATTGTTATATTTTTCGTCTCCAAAGTAATACAAAAATATCATTTAATAATAAAACTTGAAAAATTGTTAAAATTAAAAATTTGTTAAAAAAGGACAATTTATTTACCAAGAATTTGGTGAAGAAATTATTAAAATTTATCGATAAGCCCAAGTTTTATAATCAAACATGTAAACATATTATTTGTATTGGATCAGATCAGAAAATATAATTAATAACTTTTGAAGAAATTAAGATATTTTATCAATTTCAATGCAATTTTAAGGACAGTAATTAACCTTTTTTTGGATATCATTCCATGGAAAATGCATAAAGAATGAAATAAAAAGACAAATTATGTATTAGATACTTCTTTAGATGTACAATAAGCAGACAAAGAAATAATTAATTTTCATCAACAGTTTGTTTGCATTTAATCATCAAAATATAGGCTACTCATTTAATCAGAACGAAATGAATCGGAAATAATTAAGTCACCGATCAACCTCATTGATTTGTCCCCCGTTTCCTATTTAAAACTTGTCTACAACAAAGAATTTTATAAAAATAGTAAAGTGTAAGCAAAGCAAGCCCATTAAAGTGCGAATCTCGTAGAAAATGCAGTAATAATAGGAGCAATAATCCTCGGCGTCAATCACAGTCGGCCGTGCCGAAGGAACTGACATTTCACCCTCAAACAGTCGTGCAAGAGTATAAAAAAACGGTCCTATAATTTGTTTGAATTTGAAGCTGAAACTTTTTTGCATTGGGAGCGAGAACGTCGTGCCTTATTCCTACGACGACCGACATTCCCTCTAATCCCGTGATATATAATGCCCTGGCATTGACTAACGTAAGCAATTAATCTCGAATTACGCAGCAGTAGCAACCGGAGTTTGTTGTCTTTGGGCCGATTCGCAATTACATTCGCTAACCGAACTATCCCCTGCCATACGTACACCCACATACTACACTTTTTCATCTTCGGAACTTCTGTCTGAACTGAAACCCTCCTGTTCTCACTTTTATCAGTGCCGCCCGTTTAATTCTTCATTGTTTGGAACAAAACAAACAAGTGCACATGTAAAGTCGCGCAAGTGAAAGGACAATGGAATTGATAATTGAACAACCCCAACCCGTTACGATGGAATTTCAATCGACGAAATAGACAAGTGACGACAAGTCATTCTCCTTAGACTTTAATTATTTATTTATTCCTTTCGCAAACGGCGAATTATTTCTATTCAGATACGACGGAACAGGATAGAACAAAATGGCAGAGTTTACTTATTTATCATTGTTTCCGGTGTCTATTGTTATCGCAAAATAATTTATTAACTCATTTTTGTCTCGCTTTATAGCTGTTATTTCATTTTTTTTTTGCATTAAAATTGCAATACGCGAACTGTGACTGAACATTAACTGCGATGAAACCATTGCTTTCCATTATCAGACTCGTTAAAACAACCGTAACGAAATATAATTTATTTTATTTAACTTTAATTAAATCGTAAAGGCTTCATTGAAATTAATGAATTTCGGTTTTGGCTTTTTTTATGAGCAATGCGCCGCACGTTTTTATTGTCCGCAATAATGGGAAAACATAGCTATAGTGTTTCATTGGTTATTGTATTATGAATATTTTTAACAGTTTTTGGCATGTTTTTTGTGGCTACTAAATGAAATCTATTTACATTAAAATTAAATTAGAATAAAAAAGTATCAGAGAGAAATTTGGAAAAAATAAATGAATAAATAGTAGATTGGAGAACTTATAATAAATGGCTTTAATCGAATTTTTTAAGAATCAAATTTCGCGCAATAAAATAAAGGCGACAGCTTGAAGATAAATTAAACTCGCTAAACGATTTCTTTAAGAAAGAAGTTCCACTCGTCCATATAGATTTCCGTCGGCGAATCCTCGCGCGCGATAAAAAATAATGATGGCAGATAAGTTTAATTACATAATGAAATAAAAGTTTACAGTGGCCACTTTTTTCGTTCTGCGCGACGATAATAAAAATTTTATACGCAAGCTTTTAGGGCCTCTTAAGATTGATACTAATAAAAAATTCACAATGGGAAACAAACAAGAATGAAGGTTGAAAGAAAGAAATTTTACAGCCACAAACAAACGTATCAATTTATTATCGCACCCCTTAATCACAGAGCCGCTAAGCGAACGAACAAACAGACTCTGCAGCAGCAAAAAAAAAAAACGTAACAATTCCAAAGAAATATTATGGGGTACTTTTTTATTGCAAAAAAGGACAAGCACAAAAGACAACCTATCCCTTATTTTATTTGCGCTCATTTGTTTCACTATTTTCAAATGCAAATGTGGCGCATTTTTTCCCATATAGGCACTATATAAATTTATATAAATTAGTTAAAAGCAATTACTCAAAAGATAATTAATTACAATGAGAGCTTTTTGTTTGGACTTTAAGCAGACGCATAAAACGGGCGGTAATTTAGGGCGCGCAGAAGAAAAAAAAATAACGAAAAAAGTTACGTTTGTTTAATAAACTTGTAAGCTCGTGCCTATAAAAATTTAATTGTCGACTTAAAAAAACATGGGGCTGCTTTAAGTGGTTTGTTATTAGCGCAAAATTGCTCTCGGTTCGAGCGAAACAGTTTGGGGGTGGTCGACGTCTAACACGACCGCAAAACCGAAACCGCAGATAACATATATTTTCTTCGTTATGCGATTATACGGCAAATGGTCCATTGTTTTATATTAGCAACATATGTGCCATTATTTTCCCTAATTAATTGAACGATTTTCCTCGTTTTTCTATGAAACGCGAGCCATTTTCACATAAATTTATAGTTTATTGACTATAACACCTATTAAATTACATAGAAAAACTTCGTAATGATAAATTATTTAAAAGTAATTGGTAAAAAATAGTGAACTGTGCAATGATGCATAGAAAATCCAATAAAATGCTTTAAAATAAAACGTTCACGCAGCATTTGTTGAATGGTGGTTTTTAATGAAAGATAAACATGAAAATCGCCTACCTTTGGCGGAAAATATGCAGTTTTCACTATTTACGCACCGATTTTCACTGAAAAGTCCACACGGTTTTTGCTAAACGAACCGTTCGGAGAGAAATCGCGCACTAAACTGAGCAATCGATAATGCGATCGAATGAGTCACAGTAAACATATGTCTAGAACTTTAACGATTTTTGAAATGAATTTTTGTGTATTATTGTTTTTAATACGTAGAAAATAATAATTAAAAAAACTGAAATAGAAAATTGGAAATACAATAAAACAAATTTAATTTAAAGAGAACATTAATTTGTTGTAATGCGTATGAAAATTATTACTTTTGAAAAACTTATAACAATCCTAATTAATCACTTACTATTAAAACTTTTCATTGAACTTTCAATATAATACATTTTCATCATTACGTTTAAAGTTTAATTTCCTAATGATTTTTGTAACGATTAAAAATATATCTAGTTAATTAAATTAAAACTCACTGAAGAACCCAACAAAAACAAACAACTCTTCAGAGAGAAAGAACAATATTTGTTTTTAACATTGCTTTCGTTACAATTTATTTTCATATTTATTAAAATAAAAAATACACCATTTAATTTATTAATTTTAGTAATATTAAAAACGTTAAAAATAAGTTCTTTAATTAAAAAAATAAAAATTTAAAACAGCAAATCAAATAAACTAAAGGTAATTGATATAACAATAATGCAGTTAATGAAAAAATAAAACAATAAACTTGTTTTAATTGCTTAAATTCAAAAAGATTCAAAGAACCCTCGTAATTGTCAAGTATACCTATTAGGAAAGGAAACGATATAGAACTTCTTCGACTGAAAATTATTTATGGGACATTTCTCGATATAGACAATATAAAACGAAATATAGAGACTCCTTTGCATTTTCATTTACTATTACTATTATTACTTTTGCAGAACTCTATATGACTTCTTGGTGCTTCCCAGAGAGGAGTAATAAGAAGTATCGCGTGCTTGCGATTTTACAGCTTTTATTAAAATGTAAATGTTATTGGGAGCTCGTGCGGCTCCATGAAATTCCATTTAAAATTTTCTCCCATAAAAATTTTCGTCCAAATCGAAATCAAAGAGGCCGCTAAAATCGATAAAATATTCGCGATAATTGTATATTAGCTCGCAAAGCAGCAAAACCGGATGTAAATATTAATTAGGACTTATTAACTTATTAGGTCAAATATTGGTTATATTGACATAAGCTATACTGCCATTATCCGCATTAAAATGCAGCCGTATATATGGAGTAACACAATATTATTGACAACAATGTGGGGGGCGGCAAAGGCTAATTGTAAATAATCGCATTACTTCCATGCACCGTTTTAGTTCTACTATCGTACTGCTCAATTCTCTGAACTCTGATTGCATCAACTCTGAAGATGTACTAAGGATCAATGTGTGCATTTATAAGCTACAGTCTATGGCTCTATACAAATCATCAGCAACATCTTTGCCGCCAAAGATTATAAGCCTTAGATATTAGCTTCCATTCTGTATGTGCAACTAGCTAATCTGTCTTTCCTAAATGCATAGATTCAGTAATCAAATTGTAAATCAGAAGATTTTTTTTATTAGAACACCAAAATAAAATTAATTAATTATAGCAGATTAAAGTAATAACTATTAAAGTTACAAGTGGAGGAGATCCTTCATAAGGGCCCGAACAATGAAATCAAGTGGCATATAAGTAACAGGAAGCAGAGGTATAACATATTATAAAATCAATGTGACCGCAAGCTGCAAATTACAGAGAGCATCGAACCGCAACTGATTAATCTAACGCTGAATTGTTATTATTGTTTTACTATTAAGTTTCACTAGCGAGCTTTAATTAAAGTTCGACGCAAATTCAGTTACTCTTTTTATTTCCATCTCTCTTCTTCTCTAATTGTGTATTCTCTTCTTCTCTCACTTTCTCTTTAATTCTCCGCATCTCTTTTTGATTCGCTTTCGGCACCACTGTTGTTTTATCATCCGGGGAAAAATCGAAAAAGTGCGCGGATGGGCCCCCGAGAGAGAGAGAGAGAAAGAGCCGCACCGCACTGTGTTTTTTAATTAAACGCTTTTTAATCACAAAGTATCATCAACTGCACGTAAATTTTCCCGATGGCTTCATTTAATATTAATCAATTAGTTGTTAAAGTGTCGACTGTTTTAATTAAAGCAACGCATCGCATGTATATACACGAGATGTAAATCTTTTTCCTTCGGTAAACGTGTGCGCTTAAACTGAAATTTAGTGTCTGTAAAGTTTGTCTCGAGCGCAAATATAATTAATAATTTATTAGCAATTAAATTGCATTCAGTGACAATAACATTAATATTCCATTAATCACTTAAAAGTTTGCCGCAAGTACCGCAAACTGCTTCTTCATATCTGTAGTAAGAAATATTTTATGGGGGCGGCATTAATCAACGACGGTGGCAACGGTACTTGCAAGCTACTTGTCCTCTTATTTTTACGATCATTTTTATTTAATAACTAAAATCGGATCAATTATGGTGTAATTAGGAACACGTCCGACGTTTATATGAAAATAAAAATAAGCCTTTTGAAAAAATTCGCGCTAAATACGGAAAATGCAAAAATGCAATTTAGATTTTGTCATTTCGCTCGTATTTTCATTCGCTATTTTAATAACTCGAAACTGTATAGAGACACCCATTTCATACATATATCTCTTTGTTTTTTACTATTAATTACTTGGCATGTCAAAAGAGCGTTTTTAGTTTTGTTATTGAATATTTTGATTTACGTGCAACGATAAATTTGATCAAAATTGCATTCTGTATGACATATTAAATCATATTGCTTTGGTTTTAATTTAATAATCATTTTAGGGCATTGCTTTAAAGGTAATTAAACTTTATTTCAACACTGAATTAAATAATTAAATAAAAAGTATACCAAAGTACTTTACTCTTAATTTTTATCTCTGTCGAATGAATAGGGACTATCCTTTTGGCAAAGAAAGCGACGCAAACGCAAACCGGAAACGCTTTCTTTTATTTCCCATTCATTCATTCATTCATCCATGCGGAGAGCAAAAAAAAAGTTTAGATTTATATTATAAAAGTTTCTTTCGCCGCCGCCCGCGCATGGTGATAGTGATTTATTTCTCAAACAAAATTAATTACATCCCTGATTTATATGTACAAGCTAAGGCTGCTTAGATGCGATGATTTATGGGCAGTCGTATTAAATTTTTTTACGCTTGCTGTTGGTATGTTTTTTTTTCCCGTTGCCGGTCCCTGTACTAATTAATTAATTGTTTGCGCGCATCGCATAAGCATCGAGCACTTAAAATTTATTGTAGCCTGATCGAATTCGCAGTGCATTAAGTTCGGGGATATATTTGGATAGGAATCTGTGTGTGCGATTGGAATTGGCACTGGCGATATCTCAATATTCGCTTGGTCGGATAAATGGGTCAAAGAAGAAGATTTCGCCAGTAGATTCTCCTTTTAACGGCTGCTGCTGGTCTCTCTTTTGGCGAATAAGATCCGGGGGGGTTAGTTAAAGGGTCGCCCGCTCATAAATAGTTAAGAAGGAAACGAACGAGTTCAATATGTGGATGCTTCTGGTTCTTTGTAATGGCGCAGACCTTTTAATTCGCCGCCACAGGACAATGTTTTCCTTCGAACCGGTTCCTCTATTCGACGTCGCTGCTGAAACTTTAAAATTTCCACTTTGCTCTCTCCCTCTTTCTTTCCCTGTGTGCTGTGAGGCTGCTGCCTCTGCTTGCTGCTCCCGTTGGCTGTTCGATGCATTTTGCGTGAGCTTTCAATCGCATTCTCCGATGCAATTTTCGCAATGAAATACGACTCGTTCGCACAGCACAAGACAATCAATTGACTTCTCTCGCATAAAATATTTGCCGAGTGAATTTTATTTACTACATAGTATACCCGGTACGATTGAAAATTGCGAAACGGTTGTCGTTTGCAGTGCATACACAAAGGAAATTTTGCTCTTTTAATTTGCCCCCGATTCATATACGTTTTGTAGCGGAATTAATTCGAGGAAAATTTCATGTGGAAACCAACAAGCACGTAAAATGACATTAATTAAACAATTTAAAAGTGTTAATTTGCAGAATATGCATTGATTAAAACGAATTACGATTTTCAGCAGTATAGCGTCGCAGTTCACCAACGAGCGCCGTTTTATTAATTTCATTTCAACATTCTAAATTTGATTATACATACGTGTATATTGCGAATGAGTTTCGGTTCTTTGTCAGTTTCATTTATTTCACCCGCGCCAGTTTTTTTTTATTTATTTTTTGTTATAATTATTCATTTCCCTTTGTTTAATCAGATATTTGTGGGCAAATAATTTGAATTTAAATTAAATTGATTACGGAATAAATGGCTGATTGTGATGAATCTGACACTTTTGCTTTTAATGTGGAAAATTTTGATAAGCGAAAGAGTTAAAATGTTGTTAAAAATTTTCTTTTTTTAATTTCTGGTTTATTGGTCCAATCTAATAAACCGTATTACTAAAAAGAAACTACAATGAAATTTTCTAGAAACAAAAAAGTAAAATTTTGAAATTTTTACAATGCCCCTAAATGTTCTTGGTTTTATTTTAATAATGATTTTTTTACGTTAAATCCAATAAGGATTTTTTAATTAGTTTTTGTGAATGTAAAATACGATCCAAAACTATTTAGACCACCTAAAATTAGAAAAGTTTGGCACTAAATTTTAAAATCTTAAATCTATTATAATTGATATTTATTTTTGCAGATTATTATAGATTTTATAGATTATTTTTTCTTCAATTTTGAGTTTGAATCATTTTAATCATTTTTAACTTTATCATTTTGACGATTTGTGTGGCAAATTTAAGTAAGTTTTCTTGTCTACGGCGATTACCGTGAAATTAAATGGAAATAAATTGTTTTAAAAAGTTATAAAAGTGTTAAGGTTAAGTACTTACAGATTGGAAGCTAGATGACTCAATGGGCACTAAATTAACACAATTAACAAGTTAATTTTAAGTTTATTAACAACTAAGATAGACGGAAGAAGTCTCGACGAAACTAAAATAAAAAAATAAAAGTAAAATGAATCACTATGTTACGTGTTTTATCAGTTTCTCCACTTTTCGCACAAATTTCTCTATTAAAAATTTCAACAAATTAGAAATTACTGTTTTTAATAAATTGTTTATTTATATCATCACTTACCTATTATAAATCTTGAGACAATCTATCTTTTCAACAATAACAATAAAATTAAACAAATTGCTTGTAATAAAATAAAAAATAATTTAAAAAAGTAGCAAAGGATATTAATGAAGACAAATTGAACATAATGAAATAATTTTTAACAGGAACGTACGTTTATTTGCACTGAGCGGAAATACAAGCTAGCGTACGGAAACTCGCCGACTGTCTGGATATCGCACATTTATATCATAATAATAATTAATAATATTAATCAAATATTCAATGTAAACGTAATTAATTTTACAAAGAAGTATACATAATTATAGAGATATTAATAATAATTATCAAAAAAACGTGTGTGCAAAATCGAGATGTTAATAATAATCATTTGCTTACACATGATTTTTTCTTGTAATAAATGTTATATATATTTTCAAATATATATTTATTAAATTATCATTTATTAAATAAATATATTTTAAATCTATTTTTGTTTCGGTTTTCAATCTTTGTTTTAACTATACCTTGTTGTAAATGAATACGATACATCTAGATACCTTAATTATGTCAGAATCACTTTTCATTTTCCTTCGTTTTTTCTTCTTTTAAGAATTTTACATACAGAGAACTAGATAATTACATATAATAAATTTAGGATTTCTGTTTTGCATTTTGCATTTTACTTAAAAACGTTTTTTTAATGTTTTTTTTTTACGAAAATCAAGTCTTTAATAAAGTATACGAATCATATTTACAAGCCTACAAAAAAACTGTTCACTTTGCTTATCCTTCCATTTTTATAATTTAAATTTCATTAATTACTAATTTCAATTTTTCAAACTTTTCACTATAGATCGCAACCTCACATTTCAATGTATCATTTTTCTCTCGCACTCTAAAAAACACACTTTTCGCATTATGTGAAAAGGTGCTTTCCAATCAAAAAAGAAATTGCTTAGTCTTTCGCTACGGTTTTCTCTTCACTATTCTCTTAATATAATCATTATAGAATTAATAATAATTTGTTTAATTAATTTGTTTTGTGTTTATCACCAAGTCGATCATCCTATCCTTACTTACAGTCTACTTAATTATAAATGTATGCATGTAATTAATAATGGATAATAGGAGTGATCAAAGTTTCGTATGGGTTGCCTTTTTTACATTTACAAATTACAAGTTATAATATGTATAATAATTTATAAGTAATTACAGAATAATTAGTAAATACAAAATGTTTACAATATCCTCTTTAATTTTTTTCATTCGTATAGTATATAAGAAATAGTAGCAAATGTTTCAATATAATCATTTTAAAAAGTAATTCTGTTTGTGTGGTTTTTGAAATGGATTTTTTAAAATTCATATTTACAATTTCATCGAATCAATGAGTGTTTCCAGTGATAAGTGATACGACTAACAAGAATTATGTGTAGATACAATATATAAGAAGACATTTACAATGTAAAAAAGCAAACAAGTTGCTTTGTTCTTTGGCTTAAAGTTTTTTGTTTTGTTTTCAATTTAAAACGCACGCAAAAAAAGAAATGAAAAAAATAGCACTTTTTACTGAAAATCACTAAAAGAAAACTCTTTGGAAAATGACCTATTACGATGACGAATTTTTTCAAATATTTTTCACGGTTTTTGTTTAAACAACTAGTTATTGCTGCAAATGATAAGCTTTAGGTAAGAGAAGCACAGGACATGCGTAGAGTTGTCGTATTTGTTAATAACTATTATTTTCATTTTGTTTTCCATATAAAATCTGTACAAAATCAATTCCTCTCCATTAATAATAATCGTTACGTGCTAATTATTATTATTTCCGAGGGTCTGTCTTACTTTATATATTATATATAATTTCTTTAAAAATTGTAATTAGTTTTATCCAATCGTCATCTGTCCGGCAGGTCTTCAAACTTAGAGAAGTTTTAATTAAAAATTAATTAATTCGCACACAGTTTCACAGCAAGCTGTTAGACCTACCCATCTAAAAGATTAATTAATTTTACATAATTGTCCAATTGCTTGCATTTAATCCTTTCAATTTGAAACGCAACGGTATAATGTGAATGCTGGAAGAGCACAAAACGAAATTTCGCAGAGGGAGAAACAATGGAAAACGGTGGAAAAGCAATGCAAAAAATTAGTATTTCGCTGACAGTTAATAATGTTTGGTAAATGTAAGTTACTTTTTTTATAGCTGATGGTTTGTATATTTATTTATCAACACTAAAAATACCTACACAATGTATTTATAATATTATTACACTTATTAATTTATATATATTTATATATTTTTAATTATAATGTAATGTAATAATAATAGTATAATATAAATGTTAACAAACGTTTTTAGCATTTTCTCTTTTGACGCATTTTTTAAAGCATTCACACATTACTCGCGTATAGTTTTTTTATAAATATTTTACTTATAGTTTTTTCTTTAAACATTATTTTTTGAAATTGCAAAAAAGAAGTAGACATTTACATAATAGACATATTTTACAGTGATTAGTGGCGTTTGTTACGAAAATAATTACATTATAAAAATGCTTACATTATTAGTGTATTCTTCATTGAAAAATCGGGATGAAATATCATTTGTTAAAGTTATACATGTACAATATACAATTATATTAGAAGAGAATGCATCGAAAAGGAATGCCATTTATCAATTGCTTTCTTAAGAAATTTCCACAAAATGAAAAATTCTGCTGCGAATTTCCTACGGTTTTTTTTTTTCGTTCACTTTTCTTCTCTTATACATTTTTGTTTAAAAAGTCACCTTGAAGTTTTTTGTTTTCCAAATGAAAAGTTTTTCTTTTTCGTATTTCTTACAAAAAAATATCTCTTCAAATTCTTAATCTATAAAATGTAATTAATACTAGGTATTAATTTACTCTTTAATTAATGTTCATCACCTCATATCACATTTTTAGTTTTTTTTTTCTTCAATATATTAGCTTTAAAATAGAGTTTTCATTTATACAGTGTGAGAAAAAGAGACCTTGTTTTGTTTTCTTGCAACTATTTACGTTTTTCGTTTTTTCATTATTTTTTTTTTCAAATTGAGAAGAGCTTCCTAAAAAGCATATCGATTTTCACAAAAAAGTCATTCGTGAAAAATTCCTACAACTACAATAACTAATTTCCTTACAGCAGACACAACAATGAAGAAGCAACTCTGAGGTGACTAATTAATGAAATCGCAAGAGTAAACGAATTCTTTCCGGTTCTGCATACGCACACCAAGTTTTTTTTCATCAATGTATTGTTTCATTTTTTCTCATTTTAGACAACAAATTACACAGACATAGAGAAATGTAAGTGACATCAGCATTACAAACATTTAATGAAATGATGCGCATAAGGCTAATCGTTGCATTGTTAATTATTAATTTGTTCCGTTTGGTTTTTTTTTCTCTCTCTTAACACCGTTAACTACAATAAATATCCACTCCAGATTTTTTCCCTATATCGAAAATTAATTAGTCCAAGGTCACTTTCTCAAATTTATAATTTCCACTACTGTTCTGCATCCGTTGCCAATCGATCAATCAATGAAAAGAAAATGCGAATCAAAGAAAACGTTTTTTGATTATTTTTTTTAAACATTTTTCACATGTAAACATATGTAGTAGTCATTAGTGACTAAATTTTGTTTATGTATAATATTCTATGTAATATAGACCAAAACTAAAAATGACATTCATCAATTAGTTTTCTAATTAGGTTTTATAATTATACAGATTTTTTTAGCCTAATATCCGGCGATGTGCGCCTGCACAGTCTTCAGTTAATACTTTTGACACATTCGTACAGACTACCTAAAGCTAAATATGACTAAACTTAAGGATCAATTCATAAAACTTTTTGCACTTTCAGTATTATATTCATTTAAAGATTAATTTACGCACGCGGAGAAGGAAAAATGCAAACGTTCCAGCGTTTTAGTGTTTCAAGTTTCGTGTCATCTCTCAAAGTTTCCATGTTTAAACTACACATTTCACTTATTTTATATATTAGTGTAAGAAATAAGAAACTATTACAACTACAAAAAGTAATTTTTCTTAGTTTTTTTTTTGTTTGTTTATTTATTTGCACTTTGCTAGGCAATTTGTATTCGTCTTATTTACGTATAAAGTTTTGTATAATAAAATATAAAAATAAAATTAAAAAAAAAAAAAAACAGAAAGTATAAAATAATGTAAAAGTAATTATTTTTTAATATAGAAACAAAGAACTCTGAAACATTTAACAATAAATGAAAATAATCCGGATGCACTTTCAAATCTTATTTGCAAATCAAAAAACAAATCGTTTTTGCTCACTTACCTACATAAAATATGTATATCACATATTGTTATTGCACATTATGAACGTTGTATTTTCCGATGTTTCAACAATAGAAACAGAATTTTTGAATCTTGAAAATGCATCCGGATTATTGAAAAACAAAAACTATATTTCTGAGATCAAAAATTATATACTTCGAATGAATGAAAAATAAATCTATGTCCCATCTACTTAATTAACAAAGCACTTAATCGATACATACTGGCCAATCCTACACTAAATTCTCGTTAAGCCAAGCCGAAAATAGAAATTTGCAATAAAAGCATTGATACTATATTAAAAATTAGAAGAATAATACTTTTAACTCAAGCGTTAAAATTATCTTGCGATAATATTTGAACACATTTCCCTCTGTGCACACAATATAAATCCCCTTAATGGCTTCATATATAATTAAATAAATATATATAATAAATCATTCTGTTAATGTGCTCGACTTGGTCGTGTCACAGCAATAAATTTCCACTATAGTAAAATTCAAAATTTTCTTTATCTTTTTGTTTTTAGGAAAAACTCTACATTAGACTAATGATAATAATTACTCTAAAAGCTTTTTTGAGAGATGACAGAACTCTGTGCGAAATAAACCGAAGCTTAAGTGCGTAAACAAATGGCATTTAAAAATTTCCAGCGAATTCAAACTTTTCGTTAAGCCCTAAAATATTATTCTCTACGCGATTATTCAACCAATACAGTGATCATTTGTTCTTTCTTAATGTTGCTTGTAACAAAAAGGAAAATAAATGAAAAAAAAAAAAAGAAATCAAAATAATGGAAAATCCGAGAGCGAGGGAAACGAAACGCAAAGAGCAATGAATCGGCCAACAATATGGAGCCGGAGATGTCGATCACAGGAATGACCATCACTGAGGTTTCTTTTGTTTCTTCGATTAATCAATATTATATTAATTTTATAAATTCCCTCTCTTGCTTGCTATTGATTCTTTTTTGTTTTCAGTTTGTTTGTTATTTTTGCTTGTTTGTTCATTTCGTGAAAATACCGCAGTGTGTGTACGCGTACATGCAACACACACGAGTCATGTATCATTATTAATATTATTTTATATCAATCGTATTTCTAGTAAAATTATTTATAAATTTTATATTATTTACAGTAGCGGTAACTGGCAGTGATGTGATGCGGGAGCTCCAGCTGCTTACTTCTTCTGCTGCTTTAAGCATGGCGTTTAATGTGCAGGGCCAGATGATCGGAACGACTGAAACAGCGCTCGCAGTGGCGACATTTAAAGGGTTTCGCCCCCGTGTGCTTGCGGTAGTGGCGTGTCAGCTCATCCGATCGCGCGAATCTCCATTCGCATCCTTCCCACGAACATTTGTATGGTTTCTCGCCTGAAACACGCAATGAAAAACGTTTATTTGATTGCGAAAAAGCATTCCTTGATACTATGCAATATTAGGTTTTTCATTTGCTAAACTAGTAAACAATTTTCTAGATTTTAGATGTCTCAATAATTAAAAATAGACATTTAGATTTCTTGAAATTAATCAAAAAGTATTTTTTAAAAGCTTTTTTTGTGAATCTCTGTATTTCAAAGAAAATTTTAGGGTGATCCATTTAAAACATCAAAGTGGACTTTTATTTCCGGTATAAGTAAAAAAAAAAACAGTTCATTGGCAAATAAAGTTAAAAAACCTGTATATTTATAAAACTGTTTGTATAATAAACATTAGCTAAAACTGAGCAATTAAGGCCATTTAGAATAAGAAAAGAAACACTAAAACAGAGAGAAGAGCGAAAATGAAGAAGATTTTTATCAAGTTCCGCTACAATTTAACAAAAGTGCGCTGGTCTCACTGATAATAGAGCGAAATTAATAGCCAACATTAATTACAAGTCACGCTTGATTAGTACTCACGGCAATTTATATGAATATATCTAACTGCAAGTGTAAAACAAAACGCCGAACAGAAAAAAACCCACAGAATTCAACAAATCTAGTCATAAATTTCGCAGATTAAATTTCTGAAGTACAAATTGACACGTTTAATCTTGGCTTATCCGCGCATCCGGTTTCCGTATCTGTGTTGTCCGCATTTCGCAGAGCAAAGCAATCTAATATGTACTCGTATGTATAGGATGAGACGAAATTCTCTTCATATGTGCGCTCGCGATGCATCGGAATTGAATGTTTGGAAACGGGTCGCTCGGCAATCAATACATATTGGCAATTGCAAACAATACCATTGTAATTGTGGTAGTTAACTCCGTGGATGCAGTTTAATCACATCCGAATGGAGAGCGCACATAATTAATGGAGAACGTGTTCGGAAAAATAAGCGGGAATCAATTAGCCGACGGTGGGCGGGGGCGGCGCAACGTAAAAATACCATCGGCGAACAAACGAACGGTAATGCTCAAGTCGTATGTGGCGGCTCTAACAAACCGCACACTAAAACCATTAGTGGCGCTTTAAAGCGCGCTCCGAGATATCCTCCGCTGCATTGCACAGATGATGAACGCATTTAAACAAATCCGGGCATTTGCTTGCACGACTCGCCGTTCCTTTTTATCATTCCAGCAGAAGAGCTGATGGGCTCACATGTAGCAGCAGTAGCGGTAGGTAAATGAAGGGAATCTGTCTGACGTCGGAGGCGGAGATCGCGACATGAATATCCATGACTGGCATGATGGATCGCGCAGGTTATTAATGGTCTCGCCCTGCCATTACCGGGACTACTAGGCTCATAAAAAGCCTCCCGAAACTTTCCCTATTTTTTACGCGCACGATTCGCCAGTGCAAGGCAAAAAGCGCACAGCCATACCCCTTTACGATGATGATACTTAAGGGCAACTCCAGCACTATATCTGCACACGGGCAATTTAACAAATACACCGTTTGTTCTTATGCTGCTCCTCTGTATGCTGTACACGCGTGCACAAATAATAATAATACGCCGAAAAAAAGAGCAGCAAAAAACACACACAGTGGAAAAGAGTGTTGCTGGAATAAAAAAAAAAAAAAGAAAAAAAGATCGCCGTAGCACTAAGAGAAATATATGTGTCACTGTATAGGGTGCTGCTGCTGGATGAGGACTCCCTCGAGTAGCGACAATGGCAATGTAACAAACGCTGGTAGCTGGCGCTTTGCTAAGTCTAGTGGCTGGTAATTTATTGTGTACTTTCTTTCATCTCTCGAAATTCGCCGTCTCTTTTTCGTACGTATATAATATGTGGCAATGAAAAGATAGTGGATGATATTGTGCGTGGAAAATAAAAAGGATAATGGTAAACTTATACAGTGCGATCATTTAAGTAGTACCCCCCCCCTGCTAATTTCTAAACTAGGCAACTTATGAAGCTTAAATTCTAGGCTATATATATAGACGCTAGTCTGCCCTTGAAACTGCCAAAAACAGTTGAACACAGCCATAGGTGGCGCTGCAGCGGAATTTGATGACATTTTT
>JASKGO010000500.1:0-17628 GCA_030556065.1 Holobus sp. GC000080
TTGAAAATTGAGTACATTCTCCGCCCTTGCGGAGTGGCGCCCTAAAACGAACCCTGTAGAATAACCCTAGCCGGAGTGTTGCTGAAGTCCGAAGAAAGAAGACAAAGTTACGCAACACTTTGTTCTATGCAACTATGCTAAAGCATTAATTTTAGTATTATTTTATAGATTATAGATAACTGATCCATCTATTAAAATTTTTTACAGCATGTCCTACTTTCCATCCGACTACATCAAAAGTTAGTACCATTTCCGGTGAAAACGGAAGTGATGTATAATTACATCTATCCAATCCAATTGAAAATTTTTTCTTATTATACAAAATTTGGTAAAAATCGGTTCATAAATAAAGAAATGTCAAGGGTGGTATAAAAATATGTTTTGAAGTAATTATTATTTAGAAATAATTTTAATGATAACTTATCTTTCTATTTAAATAAAAAGCGATTTAAATAAACGCTATAACAGGTAATCTAAAATAAAACATCCAAATATAACGTTTAGCAAATTATTAAGTGGTTTGCAGCTTCTTTTTTCTTTTCGTTTCTTCATTTATTACTTCAATTAATTATTTATTTCACATGTATTGGCGAAAAGACCAACAGGGTCGATAGCTTTCAACAATATTAAATAATAATATGCGATAACATTTGATTCCTGTTTTATTATTAAAAATAAATAAAATTGAAAAATTTAATATTTTTCACAAAACCATAAATGACCAAAAATTAAAATTTTGTTTTAAAATTTAAAACAAAATTATATTAATAATTTTTTTATTTTTTATTAATAAAAAAAGTTACAATCCGAGTCCAGATTTTGCGATAAAAATAAAAGATTATAAAGTAGTTTTTCTGTCAGAGCTTCCCATTTAAAATACACGTAGACTCGGAGACGGTAATGTTTAGTCAAACGACGAACCCATAGAATTTCATTAATAACTTTTGAATTCATTAAGATATCGCAGTAATTTTTATGTCATTTTGAAGACACATTGAAGACACTATGTAAATAATGTAAATTCATTAAATTGATTAATTTATTCTTGATTATAATAATTAAATAAAATAAGAAAAATATAAATTCTTCGTTATAGTCGTACATAAATAAAAAAAAAAAAAACTCCGGCTAAACCCAATAGGAAAAGGAGTTGTAATAAATACAACTTATTAAATAAATTAAAAAAAAATAATTTTACTGATTACAATTAACTAAAACTAGATTTTAATTCAAAGCATTACTTTTAATTTTTTTTATTTAAACATTTGTAAAATCATTTTTTGCAAAGCTTTAAAATTAAACAAATAAAAAACACCACATCAATGAAACAATATAATGCAATCATATGCAAACAGTTAAGTCTAAAAGGTGCGAAAGAAAAGCGGAATTTCAAAGAGACACCGTTAATTAGTGGCGGCAACAAATAATATCTATTTTATTATGATGTCTTACATAAGCCATAAACCTCAGCGTGAATATACTTAGGTAAATCGGCCGAAAGACAATAAAAAGTAACAACAAACAACAAATTTGCAGGTAAATAAATATACTATATGCCAAACTATAGTGATTTCTACATGTAGAAATAAATAAGTACATTGTAAAAAAAGTGTAATGTGCAATGTAATATGGGCAGGCAGGTATAGTTAGTATAAGTTCAGGTAAATCGCGTGTGCACTTTTTTTTTATTTCACTTTACTTAGTCAGTAGTTGCTTATTAAATTATTACATGCATGTTGTGGTCACAGCTCGTAATCGCGCGTTATGTAACACTACTATAGCTAAGGCTTTGCTTAAAGGTAAAAATACGCACAGCGCACATATTACAAGTAAAAAGTATCTAAAGAACAAAGCTGTTATTATGTATTTTATAGTACAATGACAGATATATCTGTGCTGATTTATCTGCCGCGGCCATCAAGGTTTTCAAACTTGTGCCGTTGGTCAATTGATTGTTTCGCTATTTTTTTCATTTTCGTCTTTAATGACGGTTGTTAATAATTTATAGATTTGCTAATTCTTGGCTGGTCATCTAGTGCAAGGACTATATGAATTTTGCAAAAATATTAATTAATTGCAATTTGCACGAATCGCTTATTGTTATTTTATTCCCATTTTTCCAACGTATGTGTTCCGCATTTGTTTGTTTAATTCACAGTTAATTAATTAACAGAAATATAGATTACGTAAACGCGATAAAACATTCCTTATTGCACATTAGTATTATCGAAAGAATGCAAATCACCAATAAACGTATTAAGAGAATAAATAAAAAAAACTGGCGAACGACAATAATAAAAATTAAAAGGAAATCAACGTAACTGTAAAGCTGTTTGCTATAAGGTCGATTGAAAAGTGTTAATGTCAGATGTAATTTTTATATCATTCAACTTTGTTACACTTACAGTTTGCACTATCATTACAATACATCGCGCGCGTTTTAGAATGCATAATATCAGGAAATCAATTTTGCTTTTGCCAATATGCAGACAATAATGCAGCAATTGCGAGCACACAATGAAAGCAAAAGTAACGGTATTCCAAATGCGAAAAGCGAAAATTGCAGTTATACTAATCCACTTATTCGTTGTTTATTTATACAGGGCGTTTTCTTCGAACAACTCTAGAAATATTTTTTGCAAAAAAAAAAATTAATAACTTTTATACAAAAATGCTAATTAATCATTATAAAAAAAAAACTCTTAATTTTTTATATAGTTCCAAATAAAAAATTAAGAACTTTTAATAGCGTTTTGTGCTTTGTATTTAAAATATCTAGAGCTCTGAATAATTATAGTCGATAAGTATTGGCAAAGGTAGACAAGTAAAAGTCACGCCTTTACGTTTTAATTTACTCAAAGTGCGTTGGTTAAAATGTTTTAGTTTACAAGGCACATACGTACTTCTACTTAAACTATTCGGGATTGAATAATCGAAATCCTAACAAGGTCGTTCTTGTAGCCGTGATAATTAACTGTTTGCATTTTCTGTTAGATAGTTAGCTGTTTCGAACGTTTACAAGGAAAAGAAACAACTCATTCATTTTTATACAAATGCCTTTGTATTTTGCACGAAAAATTGCTTTCTTGTTTTAGTATTAATCAATAAAAATTACAATAAAACACAAATCGGTCAAGGAACGATAACTAAAAAGCTATTTCTTTATGGTTTTGCAGGTTTTTTTTTTCTGTAATTTTCATTATTGCATACTTAAAGTGTCGAGTAATTGGTTATCACATTTTAAAACAATTTCCGTCGACTTCTTAAGTATTGGTCTGATTTTTTTAACTACCTATAATAATATTTTATTATTATTACAGTTGATTTTTAAAACGGATAATTATTTTTGTTTTATTTTAATAATTTGTTAAATAGGTTTCGCGTTTTATTTATTTGATTTTAAAGTTTTAAAAACCACAAGAGGAAAATAATAAAAATAAAATATATTTTTCAGTTATTGTTTGAACTAAAAAAAGGCTGCTTTAAAAGCCGTTTAAATTCATAATTATTATTTTTAATTATAAAAAGAAAAGTCTAGGGTACACAAGGTTTCTTAAAAAGCAGTGACAAACTAAACTAGCTTTATTTTAAATTGAACCCCCTATATTATATATAAAAAATTGATTCTTCAATTTTAAGTTTTATAGCTTTTAATGCTATTGTTTGCATGAAAATGTAAGTTTCTTTGATTAAAAATTACTTGCGTTATCATAGTAACCGCATCAAATATAGTTCAAAATGTTTAAATAAAATATTATTTTTAATTACCCTCAAATTTGGTGGAAAATAAAACGAAAATTTTAAATTTAGAAAAAAATACGGGATGTTCTAGAATCTAGATCTACTCGTAAGTATTTAAATACAATAAGTTTAGTTAGCAACGGCTCATTGTGAAATTCTGAACGTCTCCTTTTTCTTCGTAGTTAAAAATTAGAATTACTTTAATTGCAATAATTTTCAATAACTATTTTAGATTATGAAATAATGGACACTTTAATTTGGTATAAAAATTGTTATTAATAATTGAAAAAATAAAATGGTTTAAAATATTAGAAAACTCACCAATAAAAGATGTCCCAATTCCTGATCGTTTCTTAATAAAATAGCAGCCTGATTTTCTTCATCCTGGTAGATTTCACCAATTTCTTCCTCTTCATGGCTCTAAAAGTAATAGAAGAAAAATCCAATTAAGAAAGAATTGCAATCAACAAAAATATCGTGTAAATTTCATCATTTTCATCATTTAGATTGTGTTCAAATGAAAAATACACAAAATCTACGAATGTATCATTTAGTAATATCCAATGTTAGCAATGTTAGCGTATAATTTTATGCAAAACTTAGATAAATAGTCGGAACGAAAGACAATAAGGAATTTCGCATTTAGCACACAACACAACACGCTTTTATCTCTTTCTCAATTTACGTTCTTCAGTGTCTTTGTATTTTCCTCTCTGTGTATATGTATGCGTTATATGTGTGTGCATTTTTTGTCTTGTGTTTAATAAAACAAGAGAGACCGGTATAAGTAAAAACGAAAGACACAAATCCCAAGGTAACAACAATAAATAAGCGACAATTGCAATAAGGCACGTTTCCAATCATTACCACCGATAATAATAAAAATTAAAAAGCGCTAATTGAGTATGAATATATGAACAAAATTTATTGATTAAAAATGCAAACGCATTATAGATACCCACAAGAGATAAGCAGCTTACATTGCATTACCAGTGAATACATACATAATTAATGTGTCTGTTTCGGTAATAAGACAATTAATCAAGCAATTAGACAATTAATCATCGGATCAGCTGATGTTGCATTAGATGCGCATTTTATTTTTATCTTGGAGAAGAAGTTTTTACGAAGAACTAAATAAGTGGCGTTACGCAAGTTGTATAAACAGCAAATGAAGAGATAAGGAGCAACAAAAGCATGTTAAAATTACGGCTAATATAAATTAGATGATCTTTGGATTATATAGTAAGGCATCAGAGCTCGCAGAGATAGTAAAAATGAAAGTGGAACTATTAAAGAACAAACGCGTGTAGAAATTGAAAACTCGAATAGTAATGTAGTAAGTATACGAGTGGTATGTATAAAAGAATAGGAAGTCGCGCAAGCACTAATTTAGATTAGGTAAAAAAAGTCAGTTCGAATATTTAAAACAGGAATCTTGTTTGCTTTTTTTCGTTACACTTTTGTTTTTAATGCGCATTACTAATGCCGAAAAAGTTAATTACTTTTTAATTTTGGATGTAAATATATGCATTACATAAACTTTCTGTTTCAACTGGTAATTATCATTTACTTTTAAGAATTAGAATGCAGGAAAAGCTAAGTTGCAAAGTTTTGACTTCCAATTTTTTTAAGTAATTTTGGAGCAATTCTTATTTCCTTTTCTTCAAAGGTTTAATCAGAACTCAAATTCTTCTTCTAATTTTAGAAAGAGCAGTAGCTGTTATTCAATCTTATGTATTTGCTATTTTAAGAACATTATATTCTTTTGAAACTTTTATCAAACCCAAACAAGTTGGAACCCTTTTTTTCTGGAATGCTATTTGACTGACTTTATTGATTTATACTTTGAAGAAAAGAAACTTATTTTGCGTCGAACGTCATAACAAAATTTGGAATTTAGAAAAATCAGCTCAGTTTCCTCGAAATTTGTAAAAATTATTAGTTTAATTATTTTTCATTTTAGATTATATTTGGGTCTTTTTAATAGAGAAAAAAAATACTTTTAGGTTAAATAAATGTTGTTTCAACAAAAAAAAAATGAATTCATGGAGCTAAGTGGTCCCGGATTTTAAATAGTAAAAGCTTAATAATAAATTCATCTAACGAAAACAAATATTTATAAAAATTATAATATACAAAACCAAATTGTCGGATACAGGGAAATAAATTTCATTAAATTAATATCAAATTTAGTTATTTCAACTAAAACAAAAATAATATAATAAAATAATAAAATTTATATCATAAAATTTAAAAAGAAATGTTGAAAATTAGATTACATTTTGAAGTAATGTTAAGTAATGTAGGAAAGATTTCTAAAATTGTCTTTATATTGTTAATTTATAATTCTGTAATTTTTTATACTTTTTTATAATCCAGCTTAATAAAAGGTTCTAACACATTTTTGAAAATTCCAAGTGGTTTGAAATGACAAAACCGACAGCTACATTTAAACTTCGATACTAATTTACCCTGTATATCTAAACGAATATCTTTTATAAATTATGGAAGCAAATTAAATATTTAATGGAATATTTTTAAGCAAAACTTCAAACTAATCATAATTATTTATAGAATTTACACCTGAATTCAAAAACATTGACAGTTTACATTAGTTATTGTCGAATTATCATTGCAAAATTGTTTTTTGTTAAAGCAAAGTTAACAAAATCATAAACCATTTTTAATAATGATTTGCTTAACTAATTTTTATTACCACATTTAAATCCAAATAATACATTGACGAAGCGAAATTTATTAAAAAAAAAAACCATTAGACTGGTTGAACTTTAAAAATTTTACAATTATATACAAACACGAATATCGAAAACAAACAAAATTACTAGTAGCGTTTAAGTTTAATTAAAAAATGCAAATTATTAAATTGAGAAAAAAAAAATATTATTTATTATAAAGTAATAAATTTAAAAAAATTTAAAATAAAAAGTGCAAAAGATTAATAGGCTGTCAAAGGTGATTTCAACGCCCACGCTTAACACATTCAGAAATTATTAAAATCCATATGTATTGCTTATTGCAAAAAGCTCAATGAAACCCACATTAATAACAACAATAACAATACACACTACAAAAACGAACGGACTCGAAAGATTCGAAAAGATTTTATGATCGAATCGTGTTTCGTGTTTCGCTTTTGACAAAAGTTTAAGGTTGTGCACAACTCTTGAAAGTAGTCTTAATATATTTCACATAAGATGTATTACAAATACGAGCACATATTTTATGTATATCGTGCGTGTATTATGATTTAACGAGTAGATGGTCGATCCGTCAATGCGTCCGTCAACGGAAAAAATCGAAGGAACAGCAGCACTTTCAATTAGCGCATACAAAACGATGATTATCATAATAAAAGCGGATGCTGCGTTCGGAGATATTATGATTAAGTAATGACGAAGGTGTCAGCAGTCATCAGCCTTGACCATGTTCTTCAGCGAACATCCGATATTTAGGTCAAAAGAACGAACGATCAATTAATTTATCACCGCGGTCGTAAATTATGTGTTTCTCTAATTGTTCCTTGACTAATTTATTTTCAGTTTAATGCTTTATTGTTAGTAAAGTCGTTGAAAAACTATTCGATTTTTTTTTCTTTTAATTTGCTTAGGTAATAAAAGTTTTGTCCTTTTTGTTCATGTACAAACAATTAATTAGTTTTAATTAGCTGTAGTTTTATTTCACACTGTATATGCACAGGGTTATTTTTTATTTTTTTCATGTTGGAGCAATTGTTTTAGGAAAATGATAATAAATACCATCTCGGTTTTTTTCCGATTTTGAGAATTTTCAAATAAATCTTAATTATACTTCTTGATAATTTGATAATTCTTTTGGATACAATTACATAAATAAGGGGATACACTCATTTTTTTAATTATTTATAAAATTGAACAAATAAAATTGAATTAATAAATTGGAAAAGTTTAGGTTCGCAAATTCTGCAAATAACAAATATTCAATGGTTACACTTTTATTCAAACTAAAAAGCATCACTAAAATCATTAATTTTAATTAAATCTTTGTTTAATATTTTATTTGAAATAAAGAAAATCGTTATTTCCTTTCATAATCTTTGATTTGTTTTTGTTGCGATCATTAAGCATAGAAAAAACTTACATTTAAATAAATAAAATAATTTTTGAAGTTTCTTAACTAAAAATATTTTTTCTCAGATTTGCCAATTAAAAGTTTTTTTGAAGACCTTTTTTTGAACCATTTTTTTTTTTGAGATGAATAAACAAAAAATCATAGATAATTCCATTTTGAAAAAAAAAGAAAAATTAAAATCAATTTAATTAATAAATTTTACAAGCATTGAAACAATTTTCCAGCATTTGTTTTATTTAACACATTTAACAATAATGAAATATTGAAATAATTAGAAGTAGCAATTTTTTCTTATACAGGGTGCCCATTTTCTCAACCCGTATATGGGTAACTTCTACAGTTTTAGAGCTAGGGATTCGGTTAAATAGGCAAAAATGGGCAGAATTTTTCGGGATAATTCGGGAACCAGGAGACATTTTTGTAAAAGGATATAAGTTGAGCGTGAAATTCTGCCCATTTTTGCCCATTTAACCGAATCTCTATCTCTAAAACTGTAGAAGTTACCCATGTATGGGTTCAGAAAATGGCCACCCTGTATAAAAAAATGATTTTTAAAAACTTTTTAATGATTATTTTTAAATTGGATATTTCGTTTAAAAAATATTTTTTGAATGTTTTTTAAAAGCAAAAATCTGCATTGTTTGTTGTAGTATACATTGTATCGTACCGTATACCTACATGCAAATATTCATTGCTTGCGACATGTTACACAGAACTTTTACACTTCTTGTGTGCATTTTTCAATTGGGTAACAATCGCACGTAATTACACAACTAAGAAATTTTATTATTTTCTTGTTATTGTGTTTGCATTCGTTATTATTGTTATTAAAATGTGAAGAAATATAGAGGAACAAGAATGACGGCCAGACAAAATACAAAAAGAAAAAGTGAAATGGAGGACAAGAGACTTGCGAGTTTCATGAGCGAACCAAACATATCTTGATATTATGTCAACTCACTTAAAATTATTACACTTTTAAATGCAATAATTGCTTGTTATTAATGTAATGGTATTATATTGTCTTGTACAAAAAAAAACTTTTAATCTTTTCAATTTTTTATTCGTTATTAAGTTGAATAAAAGAAATGAAAAATTAGCTTCCCAAAAATTGAATTTAAAATAATTATAAATAAAAAAATCTAACCAATTACGTGAAATTGTTATTACAACACCAGCAGTTAAAAGTATTTTTTCTGCCATTTAGACCCCGCGTATTAATTTCCAGCGGGAGACCATTTATAATAATCCACATAATTGCTAATAACTGCAATCTCCATTCAACGTCGTAAATTACTTTTTAACACAGAGAGAACAAAAAAAAAACAATTTTCTGACATTATCAGCGATTGAAAAAAATAAATAAAAGCTAAACGAAACCCATAAAAACTATTAAACCTTATGCAAGATCGCGATTGGTAATTTCGAGCAAAATAATAACTGAAGCAATAAATTTTATTTGTGCGCAAAACTTATTATATAACAATTATAAACTTTCGATTGATTGAAATCTCCGCTGCTCGCATTACGTGTTCTTATTTATTTATTAAGCGATTAATTTATTGAATCTGCATTTTAAAGAAACGCGGTAATGCGAATGTAAATTGCATACACGTACCTGAGGAATTTCCACGTATTCGACGCCGTGCTGAGACGTCGAGTTCGGCTCAACCGTCCACAACTTCAGGCCGTTCTTCTTGTTGAAGAGTCCTTCGTTTCGAACGAGGCTCAAGTTGAAAGGACGACCGAATGCATGCAGTTTAACATTGGCAGTTGGCGGTTTATCGAATTGCGTTTTTATCCTGCCGGTGCTTGCGCTTATTTTCGCTCCCCATTCTTTGCCTGGGCCGCTGCCGGTTCGTGACAGGACCTTCGAAGGATGAACTACTTTGTTGTTTCCCTGAGATTCAATGCTTCGTCTTCGGCGGACGTTGTGCTCCGAAATGCTCACGATTTCGTATTCAGGAACTGCAAAATTTTCAAATATTTAACTTACATTTATTTCTCTTTTTATCATTTTTGTGTAATCATATAATCGTAAATATTAATTAAAAAATAATAAATAAAAATTTGAGATTAGTTAAAATTTTTAATTATTAGTTTTTATTTAACTTTTTTTGTAATTTTATAATTGATATAGCGATTTGATGTGAAATTTATATTTTATGCTTATTTTTCCCAAATCAACGACGGCTTTCTAAATGATATATCACGTTTGAGGAAACAGCTGATCTTTGGAAATTATCAAAATTTGTTTCATTAGCCTCACAGCATTTTTAACCTTTGCTTTCACTTTCGTTTAATAGCTCTCTCCCTCTATCTCTCCTCTCTTAAACAGAAGCCTTCATTTTCTTTAAATTAATTATTAAAACTCGTTAGAAATTAATTTAAATTAAAAATTTACGAAATTTTGTGCAGCTTTTTGTTTCCAATCTCAACTCATTATTTATTTTGAATAAATGTTATAAGATAAAAATTAAGTTCTTTGGTAATTCCAATGAGCAACTGTAGATCCGTTAAAATTGGGCCCACTTTCAGTAATTTCCGGTAAATCAGAGCATTTTGTTATATTAAATAGAACACCCCATTTTTTTTAATGAAAATGGGCACAAAAATTAATATTAAAGTGATAGGCATGTCTAATACTTATAATACTAATACTAATAATTGTAAAATTAATAATTTATGCCACTTAAGATAATGAAGTTGATGGCTATTACTTCAGATGTAACCAAAAGTTCAAATATCTTAACATTACTTAAAACTCAGTTCATTCAATTTAATAAGATATGGCCATATATAAAAATTTTCTTGCTTTTAGATTTTTTTTTCTGTTTAATTATGCAGAATAAAAGATATGAAGTTATCAATTATTTTGTATAACCGTTTAAAATTATAAAAAAGAGGTAAAAAAGAAAAAAGCTAAAAAAAGCTTTTTCGACAAACTTTTACGACAATTTTAAGTTTTAATCATAAAATTGCGATTAATTTGGTCTAATTGAAATTAAAAGAGTAAAAATACTTACTTCCTACATAATCGGAAATGATTAAAATTTACTATTTTAGCGAATCTCAAATTTGGTTGCAAGTTTACTTCGTATTTGCAAAAGAATTAAATATACATTTTTATCGCTTTATCAAAATAAATGATGCATCCTTAAAAGAAAAAACTTTAAGAGGGATAAAACATTTACAGTAAAAAAAAATTAAAACAGTTATAAAACGTATTCCTGCATTGGTATAATTTAATTTAATTGCACGTAATCACACACCTAGTAGTATAATAATCTCACAACGAATAAATTAAATCAAACCGTTTAATTGAAGAGTATGGTGCAAACGAGCAAACAAAGTGGGAAAATTAAGGAAAGTAATTGCGAGTTGTATAAGTTTTAGCGCTTATTTAGAATCCAGAAAGAAATGCGAAAAAAAAAACGTAACGTAATTACCGGTTATGATGGAGGAAATTCGCGCGATTATTACGGAATATAATTGTTGTTTCGCTTTATTTTATTATTAGTCTCGCATTTCCGCCCACGCTCCGCGCACACAACTATAACTGCTTTACTTTCAATTAAAATTCACTTTCTTCCACAAATCTTTCATACTATT
This sequence comes from Holobus sp. GC000080, assembly GCA_030556065.1. Classification (NCBI taxonomy): domain Eukaryota; kingdom Metazoa; phylum Arthropoda; class Insecta; order Coleoptera; family Staphylinidae; genus Holobus; species Holobus sp. GC000080. The sequence continues at coordinate 11,485 of JASKGO010000500.1, forward strand.
TAACTGTAGCAACTGTTTTAACTGTTGTAAATAAGGTATGCCTAATAAATGCCGCATTGACAAAACGACCAGTAATTCCTTTTCTACTATTTCAAGCGACTCGATTTTATGTGCAGCAGCATTAAAACTGTGCGCTTGTTGCTTTTCCTGTTTTGCCAAATAGGACTTACCTAAATTGTGCTGGTCTACATGGAAAGTGCTTCGTAATTCCTCCAAAGTCATGTGTTTGTGTATCTGCAACAAATAACGAATGACTTTCATTAACTTTTAGCACTTTGTGTTGGCTCTTTCAATCATCAGGGGCACAGCTATAATTTAAAGGACCTCGACTAGACTTGTTTTTTCTTTTATTTATTTGTTCTGTTTGACATATGTATTATGTGCAGTACCCATATTACTGATGTAATTATTAATTAAATGTTATAAATAAATATGAACAAATTTGACATCCAATTTCTTGGAAAAAAAAATGGAAAATTGTTTTACTTCTATTGAGATAAATGTCCAATACTTAAATACATTTTTTAAAATGTTTAACTGCCACAGTAAAATTGATACCAAGGTTAGAAATGTACCATTTGTTCTCTTAAGATGAATGAGATTTCATTAGGACAATAGAAAAAACTCGAGAAAATTGTAATTAACCTTCCCCACTTAAAAGGAATTGTTTTTATTGTTAATTTTAGTTCGGCTAATTGCAAATTAAAGTTCCATTTAAAGTGGAACAACATTTTCATAACTTTGACCTTTTTTGTACTTTTTCTTTAACGATTTGCGATCAACAGAATACTTTCATAAATTATTAAAAAAATATATATCTAAACATATTTTAAACAATAGCAAAGACATAATTATTTTATACTGAATATCAAATTAATTATTTTAAAAATATCAGCAGCTGTTAAAATAATAAAGAAAGCTAAAGTTCTAAGCGAAAGTGTTTTTAAACCTCTTTGCTCTTTGTCAATACAAAGAAGATTTTAAATGTGTCTAAGAAAATATTAATATTATATCCTTCATTAATTTTTAATCCACTTTTTCTATTATTATGCTAATTTTTCAAACTTTTTAAAATATCAATTTTTTTTTATAAGGCATTTGTATTGTTAGCTGATACAATTGAAAACTACTTTATAAATTTGTAAAACCGTCGAATAAAGCATTTGAAATTAACAAATTACAAAGCAACCAACTTTTGTTGCTACTAAATCCATGTATACTAATGGATACAACCAAGGAACAATCAATTAATTCAGCAGGTGGGAAAATGTCAATCGACTAGTTCGATCAGATTTTATGCTTGTTGTCTTAATCAAAAGCGAAAAACATAAAGCGTATTTTATGGCTAATAATACAATATTTTTTAAAGTGTATTTGATTGGTTTTCGATGTTTAAGTCAAAAATAAATGCGAAGAAAAAAGCCGACAAACTCGCAAACGAGTAATAATTATTGTTGTTGTATATTAAAATTAGCTAAGCTGAACACAAATTTTCGTTTACATTTTATATGCCGAATAAGATTAACTTAACGTTTTTAATGTTTAAAAGTTGGCATTTAAAAGCGAATGCCTGGAAAGGGAAACCATGACAAAAAAAAGAGACGCGTTTAGCTAACTAACGATTTTGCTGATGATGATGGAAGAAGATATATTGCGAAAATGCCGATTTCCGAATAGTCGTGAGAACCGTTTTTGCAATTGGAAATCGATCCCAAAAAACCGATTGACATTTAAACTTTGCATTGGACCAACGAGTTGCCTTTTTTTTCAGTAGAAAACCCAATTATTTATTGCAATTCAGCAGAGTTTACGTCTGCCGCCATAAAATTTAAAGCTGGGTGCGTTGTAATTATTTATTTTGTGCTGTAAAGTGATCAGCAGTTAAGTAATTGGCAGAAAGTTAACGGTTTTGTTTTGCTTATTTTTAGCAAGTTTTTCAATTTTTACTTTGGGAATTACACTTACTTGCCAAACTAGTAATTAATTGGTTTTTGTGCTAAATTTCAGTTTACGTTGTTTAAAACTTGTTTATTTTAAAGATGTACTTAATTATTTTTAATTCAAATATTATCTTTGATTAATTCAATGGTTTATATTTCAAAAATTAAGAAAAGTCGATTTATCTTTTCGTAACCAGAGATAAAAGTAATAATTATGAAATTGCAAAAAGTACTACACAATTGATGCTTTTCTATTTAAAATATTTATGATTTTTTTAAAAGTGTTATTACAACAAATAAGTAAATTTTCCACAAAAACAAAAACATAATTAGTAAAAGAACTTTTAGTGCCAGAACGAATGGCGAAGTCGCGGAAAAAAAGTTTTAATGATATTTTAGCTAATTATAGTATCGCAATAAGTTTATAGAAATTTTCATGACATTCTATTTATTTATTCGAATAAGATAATATTGATTCTCGTTTTATTACAAAAAATAATTAAAATTGAAAAGTTACCTAAATACCTTCAACAATGTAGGAAATGTTCCCAAATTTATTTTTTTGATGAAATAATAAAAAAAAAACAATTTAATTAGTAATAAATAGTGAAAAAAATTTAAATTCGGAATACAACTTTTGATTTTACAATGAAATTAGCAAAACTGTTTTCTTCTGTCGAAGCGTTCCATTTAAAATACATGGAGACTCGGCGACAGCAACGTTTAGTGAAACGACGAACTCGCGGAAAATCTATAATAAATTTTAAACTAATAAATATATTGCAATTATTTTATTTTTAATTATTGTCATTTTTAAATGTAGTAATAATATCTGTTAATATTTTAATCTTCTAATCTTTTTGATATAACAAATAAATTAAATAGAAAAATAAAACACCCCGTATAAAATGCAAGAGTTATTAACTTATTAAATAAAAAATGAAAAATAAATTAATAAATGATAATAATTAACTGATAAATATTTGAAATCAATATATTACATTTAATTTTATAATAATATCTGCAAAAGTATTTTTTGCATATGAGTAACAACTTTAAAATTTAATAAAAAACAATTAATTAAAAACTTAACATTGTCCTCAAATATTTTTCAAATAGCCTGATTTATTTCAATTATTAAAAAAAAAATGAAGCAAGCCAAGCATTTAAAAAAGCCACACGAACAAAAAAGAAACCAGAAAAAAGCAAGAGTAAAAGAAGTAAATAATATGCAGCGAATATAAATTTGCATTTTTATTGAGAAAAAAAAAAACCGACAAGAATCAAGAAGGAAGAAAAAACCAACGGACAGTTGTGCTTTCGATAAATGTGTGTAAACTCTGCTGTGCTCTATTTGCTCGTACAAGTTTTTCTTTCGGTTTACTGAGTACTTACTGACTGACTGACTGACTGAGTCACTTTTCGACTTTTCTTTTTATTGCTAACGATTTGCATGTACAGACAGCCAATTGAACGTGTGCGGCAGCGGCGAAATGCTTGCACATTGCACGCATTGCACAATAATTGTCTATTTGCTCGAACCTAGGTAGTTGGTGCCGCCAGAAAGAAGTGAAAAGGCTAATAATACAATTTGACATTAAAAACTGTTAGTTTACTTCTTGGATGTTCTCTGCACATATGGCGAATATAGTTACGTAACGGAAAACGCCATTACTATTACTTATAGCATATCGTTGATTGATTTCCTTCGCGCATTTTCATCCTTACTTTACGTAGGTACATCTATACAATTTAATTGTAATTGCTTATTATATATGTGTTTTAAATCATCATAGCCAATGATGCAACCACAAAATGGTTGCTCTCGATTTTCCAACAGGCTCTACAGTACAAGAAGAAAATAATCACGAAACTTAATCTAAATTTCATAAAAGTCTCATTATGTTCAAATTAAAATTTTGCAATAATAAATTATAAAGTTGCTACACTTAGATATTATTTTATTATTACCTAGTTACAATTTATTATGTTGTATTGTCAGCGCAAATTAATTAGATTGGAAATTCTGATTGCTTGTTGTTTTTTAATGTCAAAATAAGGAAGTTGTTCAAAAATTGGAAATTTTGTTATAAAAATAAAATATTAGCAAAAACCCAGTGAATGTCACTGGTCTTGTTGTTTGACAAAATCGAATGTGGATTTTACGTTTTGGGGAAAACTTGATTTTAATTGCTTGTAATTTTAAATGTTAAATTATCAAATTTCTTGTTTATTTTTTATAAGTTATACATTTTATGAAAAGTATTCTTTTTTTATTTGTTTATTTACATTTTTTGGAAATAAATAAAATTTTAATTGAGCAGAAACATAAAGTTATAAATAAACATAGTTTATTTTGATATTTATCTAGTGATAAATTTTATAGTATTGATTATAAAATTAAATATTTATTAGATTGGAACTAAAAAAGGTATTAAAATATTCCATACAAGGTGTTTTAACTATGACTCGTACTTTCTTCTAAATTTTTAACGTAGTTAACGGATGTCGAAAAATGAAAATGTTTGAATCTATTAGCCTATTAGGTTTTAAATTTTGAGCCCAATTTTGATTTTCGATTGTTTCGTACCTTCAACCACATCTCCATAATTGTTCTATAAGACAACTCTCTTAATTTATTGGCACGGTGGATTAAGTAACAGATCGACTTTAAAAAAATTTTAATTCCAAATATGACGAAGTAATAGTTTTTTTTCTTTTCTTGGAGAAACATTTTTTAAATTTAAATAGAGATTTTGAAAACACCATTTAACCCGTAGTTTAAATCTTGACATTTTTTAAAATACCGATGGCTTCCGTTTTTGTTTTGGGACAATTTCAATAAATATCAATTATTCTGGAAGTAAGTCACTGCTGTTTCTAAATAAAATATGCACAAATTTTCATTTTAAACTTTTACACAAATAAACATTAATTTTTAAGAATTCCTTTCAAAAAAAAAGTAAAACAAAAAATATCTATCATCATCATTACTATCATTAAATCACTTGAGTTCAGCAAAAAATTATAAAATCTTAATTCCAAAAAGACACAGGTTTTAAAAACAATTACTTGTTCATATTTGTAATTAAAATATCTAACTAAAAAGAGTCATGCCACTAAAAACAATACATTGGTCCCCTCAAATTTAAAAATTGACGAGTCACTGAAATAAAAGTAATTTTAATAAAATTTAGTGGACTTTTCCGGTTTGGTTTTTGGTAATAGCTAGTTATAAAAAACTAAAATAAATACTTCAATATAGACACGCAAACAATGCAAAATTTAGCTTGCAAATTGCCAACAAAAATTTCAAATGTTAAAATACCATTGAATATACTCGTAATCCGCAATTAAATTAAACGTTTCAATGATATACAAATTGCACTTTCTTTCTTAAACAATAAGAATACTCCCACTAGTTGAAAGCAATAACATCTATCATTACAATAATTAAGCAAAAATCGAATAAAGTTGTCCGACAAGACTACAGATCTCTAACGGATATACGAGTACCAGACAATAATAATAATGATAACAATAAGTACAAACAAAATTAAAGAATAAAACAAAGAACAAACATCAATAACCGAAAACAAAACTTAATCAATATTGACATTTGCTGCTTTCTTCTCCTCCATTTTGTTTGTTTAAGAATTTATTGCGAGCATTATTCAATCGTTTTTTTTTCTCTTCATAGACGTAGGTATTGCATTTTATTGCACATTTTACAATCGCTAATGAGTAATATTAATTAAGCTGAGTGCAAAAATATGTGCTAGTAAATCATTTTCGAGCCTACGAGTGCGAATGAGGAAACGGCTATTTGTGTTTACTTCTTTTCTCATTTACAATAAACTAATGTAACAACAAATGTAAAAACACCCACTTTTCCTCAAAGACCTCATTTATCGAAGTGTGTTTTTAATTACTCGAATTAATATTTATGATTAATTGTAGCACCTAGATTAAGCACACTTGACACATTTTTCAACTCCCTACTGTGGAAATTTATAGGTTTGTTTTTGCAGCTATTTAAGAACTGTTTTAAAACCATTTGAAAACTGTTTAAACTGCGCATGTCAGTACAAAAACCGTTTCAAAATTATTGGTTTAGTTAGTAACGTAGTGAACTGCAAGAACGAAATTTGAACTGCAAAAACGAAATTTCTTCATAACCTAAAATTGCTTTTGTTTATGTTTA
>JASKGO010000508.1:0-21590 GCA_030556065.1 Holobus sp. GC000080
GTTTATTTAAACGTGCACAAAAATTAAGGCAAAATTAATGTAATTTTGCAATAACAAACAAAAAAGATGATTGCTGCATTTACCTAAATTAGTCTGTACTCTTTTAAGTTAATTATTATGTGATAAAGGAAAACCTACCGCCATGAGTTTCCTCGAAGATAGTTTAATTATTTTCTTTTCCCAAGTAAGTATCCAATTTTCCTCTAGTGTTTTTCTCTAAGGCTTTTAATTTCAGGTAGTTTTCTTCGTTGGAGCCAGAACCTTCTTTATGAAGCAACTGTTTAAAGACTATGAGGTGCGACATGTAATGGTTTACATAATTTTTTCCATTGTTCTGATGCTTTCATGTACCATGTATGAGTTGATCATATTTGAGATTTTAAGCTGGCTTGATATAGGGTCCAGATCATTCTACTGGTCCATTATTCTGTATACTTTGCTATTTCTGGTAATTGTTTTAAATCCAATTTACATTTCCTACTCTTGTGTGAACAACATAAGTTTTGGTGAGTAATTTTGCATATTAATTTCAATTAAGAATATTGTTTGTGGTGGTTTTCCAGTTAAGGCTGAATATGTGAAATATTTGTCTGTGTTTATTTGGGTCATTTTTCTGATCCTGTTTTGGAAAATCGGCGATCCATTCCCAATTTTGAATCCGAGGAAAGGAGTTTTATCTATTGAGCAATTGGTATCAAGAATTGGTATTATTGGAGTCACAGTTATGGCTCTTTTATCTGGTTTTGGTGCTGTTAATTATCCTTACACAAATATGTCTTATTTTATGAGGTAATTAATTTTCATTTTTCTATTTCTAAATTAAAACTATAAGAGATATAAAAATTGATTAATTAATTTTTTTTTCACAGAAAAGTATCTGAGTCTGATATAGCTTTGACTAAGAAACGACTCAAGCAAACGATGAATATGATTGTGTTCAAGAAGAAGCGAATTGCAATGGCAAAAAGGCAGAACATGGAAAAAGATTCCGATTTGTTCAACAAAGGCATTTGGAATGTGTTCAATGCTGCTGGTTTCAGGAAAAATCAAGAAAGTATTCTTTTAAATTCCGTTACTGTTTCTGTATTTCTAATATTTTTGTTTTAGATGTTGCTCAGCTAAAATTGGAAGTCGGTGGTCTTGAAGAATTGAGCCGGCAGTTGTTTTTGGAAGTCCACGAGAACCGAATAATGCTTGTGCGAATAGAATGGTCGAAGACATGGGAAGGAATGTATTTTAACTTTTTAGGATACATTTTCTCTTTATATTGTTTATGGAAAATATTTATAGTAAGTATGGTTACTTTGCAAAGTTAAAAATCAGGTGTCTCATTTTAAATTTTCAATTCCTTTTCCATTTAAAGTTTTAAAAAAGTTTGGTTTTTCATGGCTAGATTATTATCTTTGTTCTTTATAAATGTAAATGCAATTTTTTTCAATAATTCCGAATGGCTTGCGATTAGAAAATTGATAAAAAGCTGTTAATTTATTTCAATAATAATCATTTTAATTATAATATTTGATAGTCCATTCAGTGCAATTTTAAATTAAACACCCAGTATAACAATTAACTTTCAATTTCTTTTTATTAATGTTTCTAAGAGTGAAATCATTTTCTATATAAGTAAATTCGTTTCTTCTAAAAATAAAAAATAAAAATGCTTTTAGTGCACGGTAAACATAATATTCGACAGGGTGGGCAAAAAAGATGTCGTAACGAGAGGAATCGAAATTGCAGTCGACTGGATGGGCCTAAATATCGATGTGGCCTTTTGGTCTCAACATGTGTCGTTTATTCTGGTTGGCTGCATTGTGGTAACTTCAATAAGAGGCCTTTTGTTGACGCTTACAAAAGTAATAATCACTAACATTAAAAATTCCAACGAAAAAAAAATGTTTTTTCTGTTTTAGTTCTTCTATAAAATATCATCAAATAAAAGTTCAAATATTATAGTGCTGATATTGGCGCAGATCATGGGAATGTACTTCTTGTCGTCGGTCTTATTGATTCGGATGAGCATGCCTGCAGAGTACAGGACAATAATTACGCAAGTTTTGGGCGATCTGCAGTTCAACTTCTATCATCGTTGGTTCGACGTTATTTTTCTTATAAGTGCTCTAACGAGCATCCTAACATTGTACATAGCGCATAAACAGCCAGCTATTAATATTGATAAATTGTAATAATGATAATAATAAAAAGTTTAAAAACTTTAATTATGATTTCTTTTTTTAATTTGATTATTATTATTTTTTTTATTAGAAAGGTGTTAATTATTTAATTATAAATATTAATTGTATACCAGATTTGTTAAATAAGCAAGTTTTTTAAAGATTTATTAGTTTTCAATTAATTTTTATTATTTTGTTTGCTTAAAACTTTTGTTACAGGTGGCCAAAAAATAGTTTTCGATTGTTGGATTTTCAACAACAGATGCCGGTAACGGAACAACCCTTGAGTAACATCCTCCCTGATCTTTATGGCGGTAAGCAACAAATATAAGATTAAAACTGCTGATAAGATCTTGTATTGTTCGCTTTAATTTATATAATTTTTAAACAATTATTTTGGCGGTATATTTCGAATAATTCTTTATTTCTTTGTTTATTACTCTGTTTTTTTTTTGAGCTTTTTTAATAATTTCATTTTTTTTTTCGGAAGAACGAAATATGCTGCAGACAAATAAATAACCGAAAATATTCTGAAGTGTTTCCAAGGGCTCATTTAAAAGTCTGCTCTGCGAAATTATACTTGTAGTTGCTACTAAATTGAATTCTAAGGCGAATGTTGCATGCAAACATCACTAAAGAATACTTAATTTTTACCTCATATCCATTGAGTAGGTCATGTAGAGTTTGCTTAGCAAAGTGCTCGGGTACCTTTAAACGTAATAGCGCATAATAATTTGCAATAGATAACGCGTAGGTCGAGATTTTCATGATTAATGCATTCGCGTTCGCAATATATTTCGCGTCAGGTCGCATTAATTTCAGGATAGGACCATTGGTTGGACGATATTATTATCATCCGTAGCGCATGCAAATTTAGGAAAATTATTAAATTTATTTTGCAAGTATCTAACAACAAGGGAGGTGTTTTTGTTAATTTAGTTAATGCCGTCTGTAATAATAATAAAAAAGATTTCTTTTAGCAAAAATAAAAAATATGAAATACCAATATAGCAATTTTAATGTTAAAATGGTTTAAGTGCTTACATTCAGTCAGATTAAAATAAAAATGTTGTTTTCATTTGAACTTTTAACAAAAGGCAAAATGTTTATTTTTATTTTTGATCATTAAAAAAAAGATTTTAATTAGTAAATTCTTTTTATAATGAGTAAATTGGATTAAACTCTACTTAAAAATATAACAAATTGTTTTTTTCGTCCCTTTTTTTAAAGCTTTTCATTCCGTTTTAAATTTCGCTCAAACTTGACTTCAGTTGTTTTTTTTAATTTTAAAGCGTTTTTAATTTCAATTTTACTTTTTCGAGTGGCGAACCGCCTATCCCTTCCAAATTCACATTGGGCATAAATAAAATAAAACTTTTAAGAGAAATCTCTGTTTAGTTGACTGAAAGACCGAAGGTCGATGGCCTATTTGTAAATTTCTTTTGCAAATAAACACAATTATTATCTGTAGTTGGTACATTTTGGAAAAATAGTGAAAAATAATCAAGAAATTCAACAAAATTATAACATTACCAAAGTTTTTTCTTGGGATTTATAATTTAATCATTGAATTCTTTAAAAAGTTAGTTATTTAATATAACCAATGATGACAAAGTAAACTGAAGAAAGGTACCTCAAAGAATTATAATTTTCCGAAAAAGAATTAATAAAAAAAAAATTAGAAATTTAAAGAAAAACTTCATTAAACTTGCTTTTGATGAGATGTAGTTTTCTTAAAATTTTTCTGGAATTATCCATCGCTGACTTATCTAATAAAAAAACTTTCTTAAAGGTATTTTGGAGGAATTTATTAATAAAATTTTATATAAACACACGAGGATCGTTAAATGATTTCGGTTGTTTTATGATAGGCACCACTTATATTATTTCATAGCATCGAACGTTATTTTTTTAACAAAATAGTAATCTTTATTTATTTTGTAATTTTTCAAAAAAATTTCAAATGAAATTATCCACTTTCTGTTTATTTCTCCAAAAGGTTTTTTTTTTTTAAACTTTGTATATTAAAAATTTAAAGTATTTTGTAGATACTGCTTACTTCTTAGTATTTTTTGAGTTATTTCCTAAAAAACTATAATTTGAAAGTAATACAATTTATTTCATTATAACAAATAAAATTTTTTTTTTCAAAAATTACCAATGCGAAAACAGAATATCGCTAAAATATTACTGTTGTTTTTAATGTAGCCCACATTTCTAAAAATAATAATAATAATAAAAATGAATACCTTGCTACCCTACAAAAATAATTAAAAAGAAAAAAATAATTTTACGATAATATGCGCAACATGAAACAAAAAAGTTTGTTGATAAGTGTAAATCCCTTAAAATACGGTTTGCATATATAAAAACAAAAAAAAATTATATAGAAAAACCAGCAAAAAATATGAAAAGAAGGGGATTAGGAGGCTCAGTAATCGCACGCATACAGCGTCGGATACCGGGTGATAAGAGGTGATTACATAAGTCGGGGTGTTGATTAAAACTGCGGTGCAGTAATAATATCTCCGGGGCAGTAATTTTGATTGCGTCGAGCGTGTCGAGGGCCCCGAAGGAAGGACGCACCGCACGATCGCCGGGGACGATAAGCGGCGTCGCTTCCAGCACGCAAAAACGGCGACGCCGACGAAAAGGATGCTCCTGCTGCTGCCACCGCCGCCGCTGCTGCTGCTGCTCCTGCGATATGGGTGCGCATCTTCTCGCTAGTAGCGTCGGGACGTTCGGCGGCGCCGCTTCTCGCCACTATAAATATTAATTCGATTACGGTTTTCATTACGCGTCTTATACGACCGCATCCCTTCACTATGCGACTGTCCGTTAATTACTAATATAATCTATTAACGATCGGTCTATATTACGAGTGTAATTACGACACCGCTTAATTATTATTATTATTAATTAAATAATTAACAGTAAATGATACTTTTCGGCGGTACTTGCAATGGATTCGAATTGAACGGAAAAGTTAATTAAGTGTTTGCCCATCGGCAGAGTGGATTAAATACTATGTGTGGATTTTAATTCGCTTTTTAGGCCTTTTTCTCGTTTTTTCGGGAGGCTCGTTTTCTATCTTTGTGCGCACTAAGGAATTCTCTTTGATCGGTGCGGAGGAAAGTAAATTTTTGAGGTAAGAGTTTCCGAATCGCTCGTTATATCCCTTTGATGATTATGTGGGTGTTTGTTTCTGTTTGGATTTTCGCGATTCGGACCGTACAGAAATTAATGAAATTGCTAATGAAAGTGATGGATTTCGAAATATGTAAATGATGAAACAACTAATGGATTTGCTTTATTTCTTTATTTGCCCAAAGAAGCGTTTTTCGCTTGTTTATTGCTGAACATATGAATTTCAAATTACATTCGCATTATTTTCTTTGCATAACAAAAAGAAAATAATTTCTATTTTGATTACTTATTTTTATTTTAATTTACTTTAAATTTAATCCAATTTAAGTATTTTAACTGACTAAAAAAGTAAATAATAATAAAAAAAAAAGTAAATAAACAGTTTAAATAAATAAAATAAGAAAGTCGTAAAAATTTATAAAATTCATTAGTTTGAGAGTTAATTTTTAGGCTTTTTTTAGTATGAAAAAAATGTGGCTTAATTTTGATTTCCACATTGGAAGCTTAATTAAAATTTTGTTGACTTCAAACATTTGCAATTAGTGGAAACTATGCTTACAATTCAAATGTATATGTAATTTTGAAACTAGGACTTTAATTAGTAATTAATCCGTCAATACTTTTCGCCTGCGTTTGTTAATTTCGATACTGAAAAAAGTTGTTTATGAATGGGATGCAAAGTGAAGGCGCCGGGAAACATTGTACACTTTATTATAAAAAATAACAATTTTTAATTACTATTTTAATGAGATACTTTTTAAAACTAAAAAAGTAAATTTTAAATCGTGGTTTTCAATTTACTATGATACTTAATTACTTCATAACTTAATAAATTTGGTTGATTGGAATGATTAGAATTTAAATTATGAATTTGTTTCGTTCTGAAATTTCCAATTTTCTTGAATATTTTTTGTTTAGTTATCTAGATTATAAATTTCTATTTTTGTAGTTAAATTACTCAAATAACTGATTTAATTAATGTTTATTAGAAACAGTAAGGTGTTAAAATATTCTTTAGCAACAATTTACATGCAATATTATCAAAATTATGATATTTTTTAAATATTTTTTGATATTTTTATCGTTTCCTTTTTGAAGGTTTCGTCAGGTTCTTCATAAGATAGAAATTATGATAGAACTAAAATGAATAAATAAACCAATCCTTATTTAATTTATAATTAATTAATAATATTAATATTTTTAATAAATTTACAAAACAAACAATGTTAAAATACGACTTTCGTTAAAATGGAGCTATAAAATTGCGTTTATCAATGCTAATTTAAATTAAACAATAAAAATCTTCATTTTTTTAAATGTATTAATTGAAATAATTATTGCTCAATAGCAAAAATATAGAAAAAATATTTCACAAAAAATCTTTCTGCGAATTTCTGAATGCAAAGCAATTTTTACAAAAAAAAAGAAAGAAATCATAAAAATTATGAAATAAACTTTTCAAAGCGTAATTGTGTAATGAAAAACAAAGAAGCATTTAGACTTTGTTTTGACATTTGTCCGCATTTTTTTTTGTTTTGTTTGTTTTCGCTTCTTTTCGCATTTCGTCGCTCCGCTCTTTGCATTTATATGACGCATCCCACCGATGTATAAACTTGTTGTAAATTGATTACAAGAGAAATTACCGTGATGCCAAAGTTGGTGCGTTGTTTTCGCAAAGCATTAAGCAAAGATTACGAAAGATACGGAGACTGCGAAGGAAATCATTACCGTTCGTGCTTAATTAATTGCTTCGCCGAAACTTTCCTCCATTCCTCCGTACGAACAACTGACTGCGTTTTTCGCTTTGCTTTGTGTCGCTTTAATTGTTTTTCCTTTTTTTTTGCTTTTTCATTTGTTTTTGCATTGCATATCCTTTGCTTTTGTAATTTTAAAAATTAATTTAATTAGAAACAAAATAATAAATTTTTCGAAGGAAAAAAAGAAATATTAAATTTGCAATTAGTAGTTGAATTTAATGAAGGAAAAAAAGAGTGTTGATTGGTTCATTATCAAGCATTGGAAGGGTCGTTGTTAATTTATGGTTTGCAGCGTTTCGGACCGAAACTTCGGTATTAATAATATTTGATGCAGAGGGAATATCAATTAGCTTTATCACGCAGATAGGTGTAACGAGATAAGGTTAATGATAATGTTGCCAGCTAACAGTCCAATGATACCGACATTTATCATTTCCGATATAAAGTGTTATTAGTATTACATTGAAAATTTGAAAGCTTTTGATAAGCAAATTAGTTTTTCTGTTTTTGTTTCTATTTTGTTTTTGGCTTTAATTATATTTATTTTTATTTTTTCTTTTTTAAATATAAATAATTCAAAGTTTTAGTAAAGTTTTTATTTTTTTAATACTTGTATTACCTTTATTATTCAGTTATTAATTAATTTTTCGTTTTAAAAGTTCCAATTAAGGTTTTTCAGTTTAATGTCTTGGCATAGTGCGTACTTTAAAAATGTTCTAAAAGAAATGTAATCAATTTTTGGGGAGCTGTTTGTGTTGCCATTTTGTGTCCTTAAAAAGGAAAAGAAGTACGTAATTCCTAAGAAAACAAGAGTGCTTAAAGGATTTAGAAGATAAGATGAAATAAAGTACGTAATATTAATTCACAGGCGAAAAATTCTCTAAAGTTTCATCCTCGTTAAACGCGGTTGCGTTGGATACCAAACATCACGATTTTTCTTCTTCTATTAAAAAAAAAAAATTATTTGTAATAATTACAATTACATTTTTTAAACCATAATAATTTCTAATTATACTTGAAATACAAATTTCCGGTTTTTAATTTTAACTAGTTGGATACTGAAAGACTAACCTCATTGAAAAAAATGAAAATAAAAATAAAACTCTAAATGCTATTTTAAATATAATTAATAACAAAAAATACCTGTTTTTTAAGGTAAAGAATTGCAGAAGAAGCTGTCCTTGCTTCTTCGGTTTTCATTAATTTTAATACTATTTTACAAATGCAAATGAGAATAAATTTCTTATTTAAAATGCTAAGAAATAATCAATGATACAATAAACAAATTACTTAACTGTTAATTAGTCGTCATAATCCAAAATTAATAATAACAAAGTAATATGTAAAGAGTCTCACTTTTTAATATAATTTATAATGTTAAAATTAAGATAAAAAGTAATAAATTGTTGAAAGTTTTGTAGCAAAATTTCAATATCACTAACATGGATAGCCGGCGCCTTCACCTTATACCATTAAAATTCATAAGCATCTTTCTTTCAATACAGAAATCAACAATATCAGACCGTATCAGAGGAAAATTGTGTTTTATGTACAATTATGGGAGTCATTTTTGGTCTTTATTTTTCTTTCTTGGGAGGGCAGTAAATGAAAATTAAATTTTAATGATTTTCAAATGGTTAATTTAGTTACTAAAGAATTAAAGTACTGAATTACAGAATCCACCAGAAACTTCTATTTAAAACAAACGAAAATTTATAATTGTTAGCATTTGATAAATTTTTATCATTTAGATTAAAATTCTGAATTTTGAATTTACCGTTATTTCAAATATGTTCAAGCATTTAAATTAATGAAATTTTATATTTTTTACTTATATTTTCAACAATGCAAACAAAATTTATTTTGATTTTTGAAAAAATTTTGACTACTTTTTGAAATCTTTTAGTTACTTTCACTTTCTGATTGAAATGATTGATTATTATTATTAAACTTAAAAATTAAAAAAATATATATCTAATATGTTTGCTTTTAGGTACATATTAATAAAGTAACATGAATTGTATCTTATTCTATAATAAAATTTATAAAGTTAAAACTAAAATAAAAAGTAAAAAAATGAAAATTTTGGAATCAAAAATTCATCACTACCAAGATGGTTACCCGGCGCCTTCACCATATACCATTAAAATTCATAGGCATATTTTTTTCATTACAGAAATCAACAAATAAAATGTATCTCTCATTTAAAAGAGATTTAAAATTTGTTGAAAATGCATTATATTTATTAAAGTTATGGCTGACAATTATTAGAAATTAATTTACCAGAAAGTTTTCAATAAAATTCAAAGTTTAAAAATTAAATTGAAAATAATAATCATGTCAATTGAGGCAAAGAGGCGAACAGAAATGGTACGGATTGACTTATACAATCTATTCTGTAAAAGAATTAGCATTAATTTTAACGAATAATTCCGTTGCCTTTTACGATTCAACCGGAATAAATTTACAACGACACTGTTTTTGCATTTTACTCTGTAATCCTAAATGGATAAAAATTTATTGTAAATCACATACGGAAGTGAAGTACAGTACCTCTATTCTGTTGAAAGCTGTGATTTTTAAAACGCACTAAAAAATACGATAAATGGACAAATCAATTTATTGAATTAAATACCAAAATAAATAAAACGTGGGACGCTTCGCTATTTATGATGCTTTCAAAATTTATTTCAATTCTTTATTATCGGCAACAACCCTATTAATTACAAAATTAACTAGAAAGCAAATGAATCAATTGCAAAAAGGTACATTTATAACATGAAAACAAGAAAAATATTTCTTTCTCATGTAATAATATTATATTAAACAAAAAACCGAAAAAGAAAAAGCAAAATTTTGAACTCAAAAATAAAATAAAAAAACAATGAGAAAACTTAAAAGTTTATATTGAAGCAATTTTCATTCATTTTCAGAGGAAAACTTAAAAGTATTAAGACAGAAGTGTCTGGGCATGTGTTCGTTGCAAATTAAAGTCTCTATAAGAGCCGAAATGATTGGTACAAGCGCTCATTAACATTAACATTAACAAAAAGCAAACGGCACGAGTGTTTAAGGAGTATCATTAACATTAAGGGAGAAGTTGTAATTCGGTGCTTGGTAACGAGCGCGGCGGTTTACAATTAGTGTCGCATGCGAGGCTTTAATTAAGACCATAAGTTGTCTTCTTTTCACCCCGTTCGTCGCACTTTTAATTAAAATATCAATCGTCGGCTCTTGATCCCTTTCCCTTTACATTCAACTGTTCATTCACTTTTACAACAACAAATTGTAACTATGCTACTTGTTGCTAATTAAAGCTTTACCCAAACTCTAATAAATTTACTAAACTTTGTCCGTTTGCTTTGCGTTTTCAAACAAATTATAACTTTTAGTCAACGTTCGTTGATCTCTTGCCAAACGATTGATTTCGGCTTGTGGAAGAAATTTAAAATGATTGTCCGTTTGACAAATAAATTACGAAATAAAATAAAATATTGAAAATAGGTATAATCGTTATCATTAAAAAAGAAATAATAATTTTGAAAATTTTGTATACTTAAAAATAAATCAAATTAAATTAAATTATTAAATTTTAACCAGTTTAAAATGAGTAAACAAAGTACTCAATGAATGAAATTGTTGCTTGTGTAGGTTTCATCACTTGCAATGTGTGGTAAATTTGCGCGGTAGCTTTCCAATGGCCACCAAATTGCAAAGTTCATTGATACAATTGCGATTTGCGTAAATCCCAGAACACTGCAGTAGTTTCAATTTCAATTGAACGTTAACAGTAGACTCGTTATTACCAGTGTGGTGCAATATCGGTTTATTAATGCAGTGATTTGTAGATCACAAATATGAACTCTACCGATATTGCTAACAGTTTTTTTAATATATTTTTTTTTGAATAAAATTTCAATTAAATAATTTTTTCTGCTTTGCAAAAATTCAATAAATATTTGTTTACTTAATGAACTCATCAATTAAATTTGCTTTCAGTAAAATTAGTTCAGATTACGAAATGCAATAAAATTATAAACAAAAATGTAGTTCTAATTGATGACATTAATGGATTTTTTTTAAATAACTCTTGGAATTTGAAAATTTTGTTTTTCCTTTTATTTGTTTCTTTATCTCTTTGAATATTATGGAAATTTTAAAATATTCTTTATTTACTTTTATTTATTTTTTGTCATCACCATTATTTGTTCTATTTATATTAAGGAAAATGAAAAAGTAATCAATTTGACAAATTTCTATGATTGTTTTTCTATGATAAATCGGTCATAATTTTGATGAAATTTTAAACAAAACATTTTTTACTTTATTAAAAACTTTTAATGCATATATTGTATCTATTAAATGATAATTACAATTTTATTTTTTCGTAAATTTTTCATCCAATAAATACGAAAGCTATGAATAATTTTTAATTGTAATAAATCTAAACGAGTTTGGCATTTAAAGTCCTCCAATTTAGAGTTTTTTTTTGTTTAATTTTTTCTTTTGAAAATTTTCCTTTTAGTTTCAATTAAAATTCTGAAAGTTCCAAAAAATTTTTTTCTAGATAAACTTTAAAACTTTGCTCCAATTACTGACATATTTCTTAGAGTGTCCGTTTTTTACCAAACTTCTTTTAAATTAAATCTAAAAACTAATGAAATCCTATATTATTTAAAAGGAAATTGCATCGTCCTTAAGGCACGGTGTTATTTTAAAAATTTAGAACTTTTTTTGGTCAAAAAGTAAACATTTAGAGGAAGTTGCCAATGATCAAAACAATTTGGTAAATAACGGACATCCTATTAAATAGGGTCCATGTTAATTTAATTATTCCTTTATAAATACAATTTGTTTTCAATTAATTTACAACAAATGAGAATGAACTTTGACATTTAATTAAAAAGTAATTTCGAATTAAAGAGCACTATTATAATGAAGCAATTGTTTGCAAACAAACAATGGAAAAATACAAAGTATTTGTTGTAAAGGTTACTGTGTTTTTCGTTGTTATTGATTAAAACGGTAAAATATAAAAATCTAAAAGACTTTTCGGCTCGATAGCCGTAACGATTAATAAATAAATAAAAATCCAGTTGTTTCGCAGCTAAATTCGTATTTGAAAAATTAATTTCAGATGCACTTAACTTAACTCTCAGCTTCCAGACATTTTCCGTTTTTTCCGGAAATAGGTGACAAATTTGTTATTTAAAACAAAGCACGGTAATTTATATTAAAAATAACGATCTGGAATTAAAAAAATGAATGAACTTTTAGTTAAAATAACTTTTTTTTAATTTCTTTATCAAATTTCACATTTATAATAATAATTTTTAATTTTTTAAATTTTAATATGTTAATTCTCCAATAAAAGTAAAAATAAAGTAAAACGAAAGAAAAAAAAAACAATTATCCGTTTTCTCTGAACAAAAAACTATTTTTTAAGTGAAAATCCTCCGATGTGGGTAATGGAAAGCAAACTGTAACACTGTTGAAACATTTTAAAACTGCAGAACTATTCCTTTTAATATAATTTTACATAACGTGTTCAACCAACCAAACGGCAAAAATAACAAATTAATCGTAAATTACGTGTCGACAATGACTCCATTCATTGCGTCCCAGTGAAGCGAGCTAAATGAGAACAGCATCATTGTTGTGACGCGTCGTTGCCTTTCCAATATCAAATCCATTTTTGTCCCATGCAAAATCGACGCCTCCGCTGACACCGCGCCGCCGTTGCCGCCGCCGCCGCCCTCTCTATTTCAAATTAATTGCATTCGGCGCTCGCACTCGACGTCTCTCTTTTTGATTGACTCGCCGATTCCGTTGATGGCTTTCAAAAGTTATAATCAAACAAATAATTACAAATATAAATACGAGTATTCAGTGTTTTTGCGTTTAAAAATTAAATGCAAAATTCCTAAGCCAAAAAAAAAAACAGAAAAATCGAGACAAATAAAGGATAAATCGCAAAATAAATCAAATACAAAACACAAGTCAATAATAAAATGAGAGAAATCGTTGTCTCAAAAAATAAATAAATAAAAAAACGAATAAAAAGCAAACGTATGTTTTGTTTGTTAGGGTGTAAATTGGTGCGCCGAAGAAATCTGTGGCCATTCGAGCACATCAGAGTAGAAAATTCAAGAATATGATTATTGCTCGGTTTTTGCCAGCGTTTCCTTCGTCTCTTCTAAAGCCACGCATACAGTGCTTTATCTTTACAGTCGCTTTATAATCTCTCCTGCACTATTTCTTAATACTTAAACCATTATTATTTTTTTCACTTATGCTGTAAATTTGTTTTAATAGTACAGAAAAAAAGTAAACGTTTGCGAAAAGCGAAGCAAAGCGATTTGCGGTTCAAAAAGAAAGAAAGAAAAGAAAGCCGTAAAATTTTATGCCGCGAAAAAATAGTGCGCTGTATGTGAAACTTTATTGCTTACTTTTTCTTCCAATAAAAGGGTAGTATTCGTGAACCTTGGAGTGCGGGCTGTATCTATCTATATTGCGAATCCCGAATATACTGCAAACACATTCAGATTTTTCCTTCTGGAATTGTTTGCTGTTTGCGCCACTGGAAGAACAAACACTATTGAAAAAATACCTTTGCTTCCACTTTCCTTCAAAATTAAATGTTTTGTTGTGTTATAGGGAAAAACGGTTGTTGGGTTATAAAAGAAAAAGGAAAACTGCGGTTTAAAGTCAGAAGTCTTCGGAATTTGCATTGATAAAACGATTTTTCTTAAAGAAAATGTTTATTTTTTATTAATTTAATAGAACATGTTTTCATATTTTCGTATTTTGTCATTTATTAAAAGAGTTTAACATACAGGGTGTCCCTGCAAAAAAGTATCCAGTAGGCATTACATGAAAACTACTTATTTTAAGAAAAATCCCTGAGACACGTCAATTTTTGTTCTTAGGGGACATCTTTTGGAATATTTCGTTATGGCGTAACAGTCACCCCCTGCCCCCCACGGCTCCCGACTTAAAAATCTTAAATGGCATGGGGGGTCGAGTGACCCCTCATTTTAAAGAGAATATTTTTTTCAATATTTTAGTGAAAACCGCATTTAAATCGATTCAATGGTTTTGTTGTAATTAATTAATGAAATTGATACAAATTTCCACTTTATTTTAGATCACAATAACAACTTCGTAACCATGGAAACATTAAAATAAAAAGCTGGACGCTTCGCAATTTTTAATGTTTTCAGAAATTAATAGTAACTATAAAATGTACGAAATGATAATATACAGGGCTTCTTTAATAGATTTCTGGTATTTGACTAACTTTTTGTTAATATTGAGGATGAGAGTAATTAAAATTGGCAAAGTTTTGCAAAATTTCTTGATATACATAATTACCATTACAAAAAATTGTTTCCTATTTCCTTTATTAACTATTTTTATTTAAATAAAAAATAGGTTTTGCATTTTCAATTGCGAAATTTCTTATCAAAATAACAATAAATTATTAAATTCTGTACTTACCATAAATGGAAAAAGCAATTTATGGAAATTAATGCCAAAATAATTGCTAATATTATACGAGTACTTTGATTGAATCCTGTCATCAAGATCTAAATTCAAATAAAGTATAATTATAACAAATAAACAAGAAAAATCTTTCTTTCAAATATTAAATCCTATAATTCTAATATTATATAAAACCAAAAAGTGATTTTTAAAACTCATTAAAAAAGTTTCGCACAATTTCCTGTTAACATAAATATCTATTACAAAAATTTGTATCCTATTTCCCTTATCATTTATTATTTTCATTTTTTCTAGAACTTTTTAATTGCATAATTACATATAAACAAATCAAAATAACTAAAAATTATTAAATTTTATTACTTAATTAGTAATTAGAAATAAGGTGAACAATTAACTCAGAGCATTCTTAATTAAACTCAATGTATTTCCCATAATAAAGATATAAATGCCTCAAGCAATAATGAAACGAAAGAGAAGAGGAAAATAAAAGTAAAATTAATATAAATTAGATAAATACAAATATCATTTATATTTCATGTGGATATTAGTATGAATTTATCTAGCGACCGGAGCTTAGTTATTGCCTTTTTTTTCTCCTGTCGTTCGGAATTGTGTCTGTTATTTTTTATCCTTCGCAGTCTGCTCAATTGCAATTTATTTATCTGTTTTCTTAGTGGCGTTCGGCCAACAACCACCACTGTCACTGTGACTGTGACTGTAGTGACTGTACTATAGTAAACACCCGCCTAGTCCCAACAATCCGACCATTACAGCAATACAGCAAAAGAGGGAGCGAAAGAGTGAAAGCACTGCGCTCTGTGCCAATACACCCGCTAACAATAAGAAATAAACGAAATAATCGATGGAAATTGTTGTTTTGCGAAACTCACACACACACACACACACACTTCTGACTTCATTGTCTTTTCCTCTATGTTACAAATGACAACTCACCGAAAACATACAGATAAATATAACTGTTATTTATAACTGCTTTTGCAGACTTTAATAGCAATAAATTATTCTGCACAAAAATACATAACTTTGTTTTTTTTTTTTTTTCAAAAAATTATTCTTAGAGTGATTTAAATACAGGGTGTCCCAGCGAAAAGTATCCAGTAGGAATAACATGAAAACTACTCATTTTAAGAAAAATCCCCGAGACACGTCAAATTTTGTTGTTAGGGGGATATCTTTTGGAATATTTAGTTATGGCGTAACACTCACCCCCTGCCCCCACGGCCCCCGACTCAAAAATTTTAAATGGAATGGGGCATTAATTTAATTCAATAAATTGATTTGTCCATTTATTGTATTTTTTAGTGCGTTTTAAAAATCACAGCTTTCAGCAGAATAGAGGTACTGTACTTCACTTCCGTATGTGATTTACAATAAATTTTTATCCATTATCCATTTCTTGTAAATTAATTTCTAATAAATGTCTGTCATAATTTTAATAAATATAATGCATTTTTAACAGATTTCAAGTCTCTTTTAAAAGAAAGATTAATTTTATTTATTGATTTCTGTAATGAAAAAAGTATGCCTATGAATTTTAATGGTATAAGGTGAAGGCGCCGGTAACAATTTTGGTGGTGATGAAATTTTGATTCAAATTTTTTTATTTTGTTACTTTTTATTTTAGTTTTAACGTTATAAATTTTATTATAGAATAAGATACAATTCATAATACTTTATTAATATGTACCTAATAGTCAACATTTTAGATATACATTTTTTAATTTTTAAGTTTAATAATAATAATCAATCATTTCATTCTGAAAGTGAAAGTGACAAAAAGATTTCAAAAAGTAATCAAAATTTTTTCAAAAATCAAAATAAATTTTGCTTGCACTGTCGAAAATATAAGTAAAAATATAAAATTTCATTAATTTAAATGCTTGAACATATTTGAAATAACGGTAAATTCAAAATTCAGAAATTTGATCTAAAGGGTAAAAATTTACCAAATGTTAAGAATTCTAAATTTTCGTTTGTTTTAAATAGAAGTTTCTGGTACTTTCTGTAATTCTGTACTTTAATTCTTTATTAACTAAATTAACCATTTGAAAATCATAAAAATGGAATTTTCATTTACAGCCCTCCCAAGAATGAAAAATAAAGACCAAAAATGACTCCCGTAATAGTACCTAAATCACAATTTCCGTCTGATACGGTCAGATATTATAATGGATACCCGTACAAAATGAAAATTTAAAAACGTATCGTTTTGGCAACCGGAAATATCGCGAAACGTGCACACAATTGTATTTCCATTCCGTCCATTCGAAGGGTGCACTCTTCCTGAAACGCTCCGACTGAAACGATTTCATCGGGCGCAGTCTATGAATTTCGCGCTACACTTGCACTCGCACTCGCACACTCAATCGCTGTGCGTTTCCCAATGTTAAAATCCAAATGCAAATACTGCAGCGGAACCGTATCCACCATTACTGTCATACAAACTTGAACAATAGAAAAGAGCTAGACTGCTGCTGCTGCTGCTGCTGCTGGTGTTGGAGTTGTGAAAAATGCTTCCAACGCAACTTTCTCTCTTACTCTGATCTCATTGTAGCTGTTGTTTTTATATTTTTTTTACCAACAACTAAACAAGGCTCGATGCAATAAATAACTGGAAACTACTTTAGGGGTGTAAATGAAATCCGTGAAATTTTAACCCCCCACTAGAGCTGCCGAGGCAATAAATTATATCATCTTTTTTTATGCGCGTTTCCTCTTCGCAAATCTATAAATTTCTTTATTCTACTTCTGCCCGAATCCCCAAGTTCAATTCGGTTTTTACTTTGTGTTTTTATGGCGCTTGCGAAGTTTTTTCTGTGTGTGTTTTAGTTTTAGTTTTTTGTTGGTGCAGGCGGTGTTTTTACTTTGGTTTTAGTTTTAATTAATTTTTGGATTCTGCAAAAAAAGCGTACAAAAAGTATATTTTCAGTTTTTTTTATAATACTCATATAATAATTAACAATGCATCAAAATCTTCAACAAAATCTTTTATGTTCACTTTTCTTAATATTTAAGAATAGAATGTTGTGAATGGTTGAAAATCTTAGTAATCGAAGGTGAAGGCGCTTAAAAGTTTGAAATTTGTAGTATGTCTAAGTGATTAAAATCCGTTAAGTTTATTTATCTTCGTAAATCAGAGATTTAAAAAAATGTGTAACATAATTTCGGATAATCGAAATAACTTCGGATTGATTACAAATTCCAATTTCAATTTGGTTGCACTTCCAATTTATCCGGAAATTACCCTAACTTTTAATTTTTAGATTAGACTTAGTTTTCAAGATGAAATGATTAAAATCCGCTAAGTTTATTTATTTTTTTATTAATCAAAGAATATTAAAAAAATGTATTCTATATTTTGGGCAATCAAGTCATTCGGATGAAAGTAAACCAAAGATGTAACCTCCCATCTTTGGTTTGCTTTCATCCGAAAAACTTAATTTCCCTTTCACAGATTGATTCTTTTGAGAAAGTAAACAATTTTATAGGATTTTTTGTTATTATGAACAAATTTTTAGAATATTTTTACTACTGTATCTTAATCTATTTTTTAAATGATTTTCAAAGATGTTTCGAGAAGAAAAAAAATCATTCCCTTTCTAAAAAAATAAGAAATAGAATAATTCCTTTTAATAATTACTCTTGTCATCATTATTGTTATAACTCTTGTTTATTAAACTTTGTTAATTAAAGATACAATTTCATTAAAGTCAATTATTAAAGACATTATGTTAAAGCGTTTTAAGCATTAATGAAATCTATGAATTTCTAAACTTCAGATACCCAAAAATTGAAAAATAACTAACATCTTACTTATCAGTAAACTTGATTAAGCCTTTAAATAAATTTTGTGAAAAATAAAAAAGCCCATACCCTCATACCACATACTAGGAAGCGATGAGTTAATTACCCAGCATTTGTCTCGAAGAGTCATTTAAGCTGGAAAGATGTGCGGCAAATGGGTAAATGGGTAAATGGTAATTTAGATGTTGGAGGTGACGTAATAGGATTTCGGGTGGAAATATCCGGCACTAGTATAAGATAGGAAGGACCAAATAGAACTGCCTGCATCCACTCTCATATCTTCCACCTACATACAGTAAGTAAGATAGTCTACGGCAAGTCCTTAAACACGGTCAACACACACGGATCCTTATTGGATATCCTGCCTCTTACAGCCTCCAAATTAATTCCGATGTTTCCATTCCAGCAGGACGAGCATAACTACTCGATTCTCATTCGCTTATAGATTTTTCAAATCGCTCATCTTCGCCACGATATTTTCTTCTGAATTCACTTCTAAATGATTCATTCTTTTGTTGACTATTTGTGATTTCTTTCATTTTCACTGCAAGCAACAGAAGAAATTTACTTCTCAAATTATATTTCAATGGAATTATTTAAAACTAATGAAAGTTTTTGATAAATTTACGGGAGATAAAAAGTAGCAAAGTGCAAATGACATTAAGTAGATAAATTTGGAAATGCCCGAAGGATTTGAATTTTAATTAAATCCCTCAAAGTCTCAAGTGAAAAATGTTCTCGAACATTTCCATAATTTTCCGTGCGTTATTCGCATCATAAGCGATCGCATTCAAATCAATCTCTACTCTTATCATTTTATTTGCGCGTAATTTTTTACAAGCGGTTCCCTCACCCCTAGCCATCGCATCAATCTTCTTTCTAGCCATACTTTCGGATCATCCCTTTTGCGTTCGTCGGCGCCCTTCTTCAACGCGCCTATTAAATATTTATACACTTGAGGTCATTGTCATAAAACCGTTTTAAATTTGACGCCTTTCATCTAATTTATTTCTTTGCTGAGTAAAGATCTACGAGTATATTTCTGGAAAACCAAAGCACCAACTTGCAATTTCGTAAATTACAATAAAATTCATTGACTTTAGATAGAATTATTTAGATAAAATATGGAACACTTTTGTTTTTTGATGGAATGGTTTATTCAACTTTAAGTTATTTGCGAATTGGATACATATTAAGCAGTATTTACCGCAAAAAGTAGAAAGTAGTAAAGTGGTGTAATATAAAAGCTAATTACAAAATCAATAAATGTATCTTTCGCGCCATAAGTTATTTGCAGTAGATTAAATTTCATTTTTGGCGCAAGGTACGTTTCAAAACGCGATTACTTTTATGTTCGCTTTTATATCTCTGCATAGCATATCTAAATTTTTCTACATGGAAATATTTTATCGATGGATCCGTGGTTTTAAATGTAAATACTGGTAATAACTTTTTATTTGTTTTTTTGTTTGTTTTGTTTTGAATTTTAATCAATTTCTCGTTATTATCGTTGATTGTTTTGCAATAAAAATTATATTTATGCTGTATCTGTTAGTTTTATGTCCGAATGCATGTGGGCTGATGAAAATGGTCGAAATAACAATTAATATCTTTTATGAATTTATAAATTTAAATGTCACGTGCGAATTGTTTTGTTGTTTTTTAAAGGGAGGCATTTATTTTTTAACATTTTAGTAGTAGAAAAGGAAAAAATTACAAAAAGTAAAAAATCGCTACATTTCAGGGAGACAACAGAAAGTTGTTTGCATTTTTTTTATTTGTTTGTTTATCAACCTACTGAATTTTCATTACATTTTGTAATCGAGTTTGCAAGTTATGATTTTTTAAAATAAAATTGCAAAATTTTCATATGAAATAATTTTTTATAAGCAATTTTTTGATTTCATCATCATCATCGTCTTCATAGGGTTCCAAATATAGAGATTTTTTTAAAGTTTAATTAAATTCTATACAGTACTTTGGAATTTCACTAAAAATTCGGTTCCCTTCTATAAAAAAAAACAAAAACAAAAAAAAAACAATACAATTTTGAATATTGCACAGTTTTCGCATTCATGCCATGTACCATGAAACAAAAATCCTTTGCATATTCGATATAGAAATGTTCGAGTGCCCTCCAGAAGAATTCCTGGTAGCCTTATTGTCGACATTACTGCTTGTAAACATTTTTATTGCATTTTCTTCACAATGCAGTTGAATATGTTGAATTGCTCTTCAAAAAACAAAAGACAATTTTAAAAGTAAACAATGTAATTGATCACATTAACTTGCAACTGTAAGCAATTACTTAAATACTACTAATATCAGTCATATAATTACTGAAAAACCAAAAGCAAGCAAGAATAAATACAAAAAATGGTTAATTTTTAATTTGCAAGATGAAAAGTTATTATAAAGAATACTAAGGAATGAAACTTTTATTTCATCATTTCATCCGATGCGATTTTTAACATGAATTCATTAAGCGAATGCACAAATTTTCCACGGCAAATACGTTTACTCTTACAATATATTCAATAATGCGAAGTGTTTGCAAATAATAATTTCCCTAAGTGCATCATTTACAAGTGTAGGTCACCATATTGCGCTTCAGGAAAATAGATGTTCGCACTCTCGAACCATTCACGTATTATTATACAAATGTCTAGTGTGTATCTGTCTGTCTGTCTGTTGTATCTATAAATACTGGGCAAAATTAAATGTTCCACACGATAATTATTACGAATGCATATAGATTTCGTTTCAGTGTCTGTAATCTGTACGGGAATTTTGAATTTATATTATGAATGAGTGAAATATGACGACATTAGGTAATTTGCTAGCCGTTTCTTTATTATGCTGAAACAAAATGATGTAAAATGGTAATCTATAGATTCCATTCAGTAGTTGATGCAATTGTAATGGATACTATTGAATTATTTCATTCATAATAATGTAGAAGGTGATTGAATTTCATCATTGAATAATCGTCTCTCTTGCTTTTTTATTTTATTTTATTTTTTCATTTAGATTTTTCAGGCAGAGAGTGCCTTATTTTCAATTTTAATTATTAATTCTTGAATGATGATTTAAATTAATGAGTAATAATAAAAAATAAAAACTTTGTTGAAATGTGAAGGCGCCGGACATAACGCAATCGGCAAGATAATTTTTGACTTTTAAG